>PISX010020634.1:0-35340 GCA_004024625.1 Mellivora capensis | reverse complement strand
TCTTCTTTTCCTACCCCCCTAACCCCCCATGTTGCATCTCCACTTCCTCATATCAGGGATATCATATGATAGTTGTCTTTCTCTGATTGACTTATTTCACTAAGCATGATACCCTCTAGTTCCATCCACGTCATTGCAAATGGCAAGATTTCATTTCTTTTGATGGCTGCATAGTATTCCATTGTGTATATATACCACACCTTCTTTATCCATTCATCTGTTGATGGACATCTAGGTTCTTTCCATAGTTTGGCTATTGTGGACATTGCTGCTATAAACATTCGGGTGCACATGCCCCTTCAGATCACTACGTTTGTATCTTTAGGGTAAATACCCAGTAGTGCAATTGCTGGGTCATAGGGTAGTTCTATTTTCAACTTTTTGAGGAACCTCCACGCTGTTTTCCACAGCGGACATACCACAATTTTTGGTCCATACTTCTTTTGATGGACATTTGAGCTGTCTCTACCTTTTGACTATTGTGACTACTGCTGCTTTGATATGCACATAACCTACATTTGTTTGAGTACCTGTTCTGAACCATTTTATGTTCCCTCCAGCAATGTATGAAGATCCATTTTTTCCATATCCTCACCAACATTGTATTTCCCATTGGGGGGGTTACCACCATCCCAGTAGGTGGGAAGTGGCACCTCATTGTGGTTTTTATTTGTATTTGCCTCATGACTCCTGATGTGGACTTTTCATGTGCTTATTGGAATCATTTACTCTTTAAGAATGGTCTTAATGTGGGGCACCTGGGTGACTCAGTTGGCTAGGTGGCTGACTCTTGATTTTGGTTCAAGGTCATAATCTCAGGGTCATGAGATCAGGCCCTCCATGCTCAGCATGGAGTTTATTTGGGACTCTCCCTCTCCCTCAATTCGTGCTCTCTCACTCCTTCTAAAATAATTTTTTTTTAAAATGACCTTAATGTTAAACTTAACATTTTGTAACAATCTCAGGTTTACAGAAAAGCTGCAAGTTCAGCACCAAGGATTTTCTTCTGAACCACTCGAGCATAAGTTGCCAGCCTGAGTCTCTGTTACCCCTCAGCACCATGGATCTCTGGAAGACAAGGACACTCTCTTACACAACCAGAACACGACCATTAAAGTCAGGTTGCCTTCTTGCTGTGTCCTCAAGTGGCCTTCCCTCTCTGTTGGTCTGTGTCCTAATCTCTTCTTATAAGGACACCAGTCCCATTGGTCATCTGCATGACTCCATTAATTACCTCTTTCAAGGCCCAGTTTCTAAAAAGGGTCACATCCTGTGACATTCTGAATTTGGTGGGAGACACAATTCGCCCATAACACTCTGCCCTCTGGACCCCCAAAGTTCATGTCCTTCTTACATGAAAAGTAAATTCACCCCATCCCAACAGCTCCAAAGTCTTAATCTTATTCCAGCACCATCTTTAAATCCAAAGTCTCATCTAAATCACATGTGGGTTCTAGGCCTCCTCCTGATGCTTCTTCTGTTTGTTCTAGATCACTAATTCGACCTTCTGCCTCGATTACCCTAGCTGTTAGAGGATTTAGATTAGATTGGATCTCATCGATAGCCTTTTTAACTTCTGCCAGATCAGCTCTCCCTTCCGCCCTTAGAGATTCTATGTTACCACTAACGGTCTTCTCCAACCTAGCCATTCCCTGGATAATTGTTACCCTGAATTCCCTTTCTGACATATTGTTTATGTCCATATCCAATAGTTCTGTGGCAGAGGGCACAGTCTCTGAATGCTTCCTCTGTTGGTTGTTCCTCCTCCTAGTCATTTTGGTGAGACTTGGTTGAGGGGATGTAGAGTGAAAATATCCCCATGATCCAAGAAAAAAAAAGTCACGTGTGGGTGAGACGTGCGGTATGGCTCATCTTAAGGCAAAAACTCCAGTCCGTGGGGTTTACTCCATGAAATCAGACAAGGGATCTGTTGCCAAAACACAATGGTGGCCTACGATAGATTTTTCCATGCTGAAAAAGGGAGAAATCGGAAAGAAGAAAGGGGTCATGGGCCCCAAACGAGTCCTTTGAAAGACAGTGTAGTACTTCAGACCATGTCAACTCCCATTTTGATGTGACATTATTTCAAAAGAAAGAGCTATTTTTACAAGGCAGGAAGTGTCTGTCAGAGCAAAACGACACATCTGAATTTTCCACGTAACTTTTAATTGAGAAAAGGACAAGTGCTGTCATATTTCAGCACCTACCATTACTCCAGAATAATGCATTTTCTATAAACATTCCTCGGCAAGCCACTCATTTGCACATTCCTGAATTAATCTTTTTTAAGAAAAAACATGATTGTGTTCCAAAGAATCGGGATTTTACATTACATCGTGTGTGTGTGTGTGTGTGTATTTATTTCCCATCTCATTTGCTTCCTGCTAGATCTTCAGTAGTAAGACAGACCACACAAGCCTGCTCTGTGGTCTGCGGCTCCATCCCAGGCCCTCTCACCTCCAGCCACCTGTTTATCTTAGTGATCAAGACTTCAATTTGCAAACAGGCTCCTAGATGCTGGAGGAAGACTGTGAGTAAACTGCGGCTCCCGGAAGATCTGTAACACACTGCTGACTTTCCGGAACCCGGCAAGAGCTCGCTTTGAGAGTAGCTCCCAGGAGGACCCAGAGCCCGCCGAGGACCCAGTGCGGGTGGAGCTGCCAGGCTGCCGAGGAAGGAATCATCAGAAGGCAGAGGAGGGCCCCATGTGGCAAAGGTGTGGGGGATCTTGGTGAAAGGAAGGAGGACTGATACTTTCTTGTGACCTCCACAAAGCTATAGGCCTGCCATCCCTTCCCTTGTCTCTCTCCTGCTCAGGACACTACTTCTCTTTCCCACCTTCCCAACCTTCTCTTGCCACCTTTTCAACCTCTTTAACAAAAAACAGAAAATATTGTTTAGAGCAGTTTTAAGTTTCACAGCAAAACTGAGCAGGAAATACAGAGGTTTCCTCCCATGCATGGCATCCCCCACCAGGCACTGACGCACCATAACCACCCAGAAATGCCGAAGTTTAACACCTGCTTGATTTTTCATGCAGGAGTTAATGAGCAAACCTGACGTTTATATAACACAAGAGGAAGCAGAGGCTCGGATATTTTATTTCTGAAACCACGTTTTAATGTAATTTCTTCTGAAATGTCAAATATGCGAAAGGCTTTTGAAAAATCGGTACCAAGCTTCCTCCGTATGATATTCAAAATTAAATAATTCCAATCCCAACTCAGAGTCAGCTGCCTGCCCTGGCTCGGAGGTGCCTGGAACTTTGCCACTGTCATCTTTTGCTTTCACTAGGTGTTTGCCAGCCCCACTCTTCCTGGTAAAAGCTGCCTCTGCTCATTTTCAGGGTCTCATTAAGACGCTACTACCCTCTCAAACAAAACTTTCTTGAGCTGGCTTGCCCCCGTGGTCCCTGGAGCCGAGCGCCACTGTCCATCTCTGTGATGCTTCTAGGCTGTCTGTTGTCCTCACTGCCTTAGATCTCGTACTCTGGTACTCAAGTAGCAGTGAACGCGTGTTTTCTTCCTTCCCAGACTGCCAAGTCTTTGAGCACAGGAAATTTGTTAGGTTCATTTTTTTATTTTTTAAAGATTTTTATTTATTTGGCAGAGAGAGAGAGTGGGTGCACAAGCAAGGGGAGAAGCAGTCTCCCCACTGAGCAGGGAGCAGACTCGGGACTGGATCCCAGGACCCTGGGATCACGACCTGAGCCGAAGGCAGATGCTTCCTCGTCTGAGCCACTCAGGCGCCCTTTCCCTTTCTTTCAAATAGGACAACAGTTATGATATTTGAGGTCCCCTTTCCTTCATCATAACTTCACATAAATCAAGCACACACTCTTTATCCAAGAGATCTCAGAATTCTCTTGTGAGACTGTTTCAAAATGATCCTCAACCCTCCAGAACCTGAAAGCTGTCAGATACACACCTTCAGAGCACGGTAAGTGCTTGACTTTGCTGTTGTGCACAGCAGACCAAGGTTGGTCAAGGCCAGCTCTGTGGCGGGGTCCACACAGCGGAGGCCCCATCAAGGCAGAGCCGACGAAGCCAGACGTTTTGTCCTGGGGATTCTGATGGCCCAAGACGCCAGTGTGAGGCCCCGGGAGTGTGCCTGTCATACACGAGGGCCACCCGGAGTGGTGTGGGCACAGCCTAGCACCCCTTGGGAAGCCTGGCCCTCCCACTGTACGGGAGAGGAGCTCTGAACTGCTGTCATCGCCAGCCACCCGCCACTCTGTGGACTGGACGCCTCAGTCACCCAGCACTCCTGGACGAAACAGTCCGCAGCCCGACCCTCACACCCCCCAGGGGAGGCACCCCAGGACGCTCCCACGACTTCTGACTTCATGCCATCTACACCTCCCGTGCAATTCCTGTCTTCTCATTCTTCTGAAAGCGGTGATGCAGGAATTAATCCTCAGCTGACCAAATGATGGCACCGACAGGCACGAAAACTTCAATCCGGGACCATGTCCCATGAGTTTCAGAGAACCCCTGAGAGGACGCGGTAGACCGCAAGCAGAGAGGGTCAGCAGGCTGCACGGAGAGGCCAGCTCCTTCCCCGAGGGAGAGCGCCTCCTGCAGGCAGGACTCACAGGTCATACTTCTCAGCTTTGTGCAGACCGCGCACCTTCTCTGCAAACCAGCTACCAGACCGAATCCAAGAATCCTCCTTCAATCAGGTGGGAGCAGTCAGAATGCTCCGACGCTCTTTCTGGAGACAAAGAGTTTGGGAAAAGAGGGTTTTATTTTTTGTTTTTGTTTTTCCAGATAGGAAGGGTGGCTGAGAAGCCAGGAGATTTGCTTCTAATCCCATTTCAATTTTAGTTACTTGTCTGTGAGCAAGTTTCTGTCCCTGCATTCCAGGGTTCCCCTTTGTAACAGTCTGTCATTGTCCCCAAAAGAGCAGAGTCAAGTATGATGCCTCAAGTGGGAACAAAACCAACAAGACAACTTAGTCAAGTGACAATGTCTCAGATTTCATGTATTTGCTATTTTTTTAAAGATTTTACTTATTTATTTGACAGAGAGTGTGAGAGAGAGATGGAGAGAGAGCGCACAAGCAGGCAGAGCAGCAGGCAGAGGGAGAGGGAGAAGCAGGCTCTCCACCAAGCAGGGAGCCCGATGCAGGGCTCAATCCCAGGACCCTGGGATCATGACCCGAAGTGAAGGCAGCCGCCCAACTGAATGAGCCACCCAGGCGCCCCGTCACTTGACTTTCTGAGATAAGATAACAACCTAATGGCTTGATCATGATGAAAAAACAAAGAAAATTAGTCATAGAGTTTTCATTCTAGTTTAGAGAATTTATGACCAAATGACTGCTCAGACTCGTCTTCAAAAGAGAAAGGAAGCCTGACATCATAGGCCTCACCCATGAACACTGTTGATCATGTGTTACAGACATTAATGGGATCTCTCCAAGGTGTTTATTCATAATTTGCAGACAGACTGATTTGTGAGCTATGCATGAAGGAGAATGTTTCAGCAATAGTGGAAAAAAAAAAGACACATTAAATAAATCTGAAAGTGATCTGGGTATTTTCCAGGAAAAAAGATACAGAGTCTGATGTGAGTTTTTCTTTAACGCGTTGGCAGCCTGCTGATGACCTCTGCAAAAGTAGTTGTCCGGGGTGACTGTCCCTGAGTGGTACAGGTGGGGGTGGCGAGTGGCTGGGCTATGGCTGGAGGCAAGTGGAGAGAAGTTCTACCTTTCCCAGTAGCCAAGGAAGCCACGGACCATAGGATCTGTTCAGATGACCCAACCGAGGCCCATTATGCCCCACCCCTAAATGCAGCACCGGCACCAGAAGGCTGTCTCTGAGCAAGACAGTCTGCCTGGGAAGCTGGCCCTGGCTATTTCTCCTTTGAGCCAGAAGTCAACGTGTTGTTGCGAAGAGGCACCTGAGAGGGAAAAGTCTAATGAAGGTAATAAGGCTTTAAGAAGCAAGAAAAACATACACACGGTCCAGCTCACCTACAAAGTTTCTGTAAGATGCAAAGATGAGTCCCCAAATCTGAGATGTGGCAAAAACATCCTCTATCCCTACACGGGAAAGACCCGTCCTCTGGAAATTCTCCACCCAGTTCCCTGCAGGAGGAAGGCTGCTTAGCAATTCTTCAGCTCTGAAGCCAGCCGCTGATAGAGGAATGCAACGCAGAGAAAGGTAGAGAGCAAATAAATGTGCGGTATTTTAGAAAATCTACCGTAACATTTGTTAATGAACCAGAGTGCTCGAAATAGAAGGATTTCACAGACTAGGGATCCAGTGGTTTCTTTTTTGTTTGTTTTTTTTTTTTTTAAGATTTTATTTATTTATTTGTCAGAGAGAGAGAGAGAGAGAGAGAGTGAGCGCGCGAGAGAGCGAGCATAGGCAGAGTGGCAGGCAGAGGCAGAGGGAGAAGCAGGCTCCCTGCCAAGCAAGGAGCCCGATGTGGGACTCGATCCTGACCTGAGCCGAAGGCAGCCGCTTAACCAACTGAGCCACCCAGGTGTCCCAAGGGATCCAGTGGTTTTAAAGCATAAAGGTCCCTTCTAAAATTAAAAAAAAAAATGTAGCCTCCCTATGGCAGTACTTTCAATATCCATTGACTCAGAAGATTTAGAGTGATAATAAAGGGTTTGGGAATACACTCAAATTCATCTCATCTTCCTGATCCCAAGGATGTCATACACACTTGCAGATCAACAGTAGACGAGCACGTGACATTGCACGTTCAGTCTCCACGGGGCTCCTGGGCTGGACCAGGACTCAGAGACCTCTTGCAGTCACTCTGGGTACCCCCTGGCGGAAGCTAAAGGCTGGAAGAAGCCTTTAGCCAGGCAGCTAGTAGTGGAGAAGCTGGCAGCTCCACACTGGGGACTCGGGGGTCATGGCCGAGGGGCCCCTCTCTGGGGGACCCTGCGGGAGGGTCTTTCCCTTTACTGTGTAGGAGAGCCCAGACGAGGGTGGGGAGAAACCGGCGCTGTGTGCAGCGAGATGATGTCCTGACGTACTGCTCTGTGCTTTCTCTCCCCGTGCTCCCTTGTCTCCCACCCGTCCCCTGTCAGCCAGGAGATCCACGTTGCCTCAGGGGGGACTAGGATTATCAAAGCAGGAATACAGAAAAACAAGGAGGCATTTTGCTTTTTTCTTGCAAAGCAGGTTCTGAAAGCCCTCTTGGGGGACATGTTTTGGATGTCAGAGATTTTGATTTATGTGAAGACGGCTTACGGAAAGGGAGGGCCCCAGGGACACCTAGAAAGAAAAGAGAGAATGGCCAGGATTCACCTGTTCCTAGGACACCTGTGCTGGGAGATGTGTGGTGAGCAGCACAGAGTAACTCTGGAGCCCGGGGGGACACCCGTGGAAGGCGAGCAGGCCTGCCTCCCTTTGTCCTCAACACATAGGGAGCCCACGCTTGCTGCAAGCTTGTGCTCACTCAGGGTCACGTTCCCCATGCTGAGGCCGTGTTCTCGACAGGCCTCCTACCAGCAGACCTCCATATCCCTGTGAGTCCCCCGCAGGATGCCCACCTATGCCCCGAAACACAGATGAGCCTCATCCAAGCTATGCCCTAGGGTGCGCTCATGTCAAAGGCCTGGGGGTCTCATGCGCTCCGTCCAGCAGGTGGGGCCACGGACAGGTGGTGGTGGTGTGTGGACGCCCCAGCATCTCATTTCTGTACTTGGGAGAGGCACCCCTGACCTGGAATCTAGGACCGTAAGGGCGTCTGAGGCCATTTTCCACCCAAGAGGCAGCAGAATGCAACTGACGTGTAGAAACCCCGAGTTTCTATCCTCGGCCGCTTACACTTGAGGCTTAGTTTCTCAGTCAAGAATGGTGGATAAGCATGCAGGCCTCCAAGTGCTTCTGAAAAGATCAAGTGGACAGGTCACATGAATGTTTTTGGTAAAGCACAAGACACTAATCAAATGTTTGCAAGGGCTCCTTCGAGAGTCTAGGCAGTGTCTGTGAGAAACATGAAATACAACTTCAGCAGACGTAGCTGGGGTAGTGGTTCCAGGGAGCATTTACTGCACTTAATGTTAAAAAAACAAACAAACTTGAAACACTGTCTAAAAATTCTTCCAACCACTTATTTCAAAGACCAAGGGGTGAGGATGCTTTATGTTAAAGGACCCCTAATATAAAGAATTATGTTAAAGAATTAGAATGGATGAAAGAAGCCTGAGACCCAGGCAGATGTTTGGAGACAGGAGAATCTAATACGCACAGGGATGCTGTGTTTAACCAGAGTGTCCCCTCACCGCCAGGCCATTGCGCGCTTTAAAATCATGCGATGATGGAAGAAGGCGGAGGTGTGCATCAGCGCACAGCTCGGGCTGCACATGGCGTTGGGGGAGCAGCGTGAATAGGGACAGGGAGCTGGCCTCCCCTCCCGGGTGGGGGGCACTCACGGTCGGCATGGTCGTGAGCAGACCTCTGGAAAGGAGCTCGGGCAAAGAAGCAGCGGAGGCCACCCTCCTCTCAACCAAAAAGGACCGAGGATCCAGCTCCTGCCTGCCTTGTTGGGTTCATCTTCGGAAGCTCCTGGGTCTCCCGACCATCCTTTAGGCAGGACACGGGCAAGAGTGAGACAGTGCAGGATCTGGAGCCAAGAGGCTGAATTTGGAATGCTGGATCTTCTCCTTGCTCGCTGTGCAACCCTGGGGGCAAATCACTCAGCCCCTTGTTTCCTTTGGCTGTAAACCAGGAAGAGGCAGTATGAGCCTCCTATGGCTGCTGCAACGGAGGACAACAAACTTACGGCTTGAACAACCCAAATCTGTGATTTGAGAGCTCTGGTGTTAGAAAGCACACAGCGTCCCCAGGGCTGCTGGAAGCTCTAGGAAGGGTCTGCTTCTTTGCCTCTGCCGCCTGCTGGTGGGCACCTGCACTCCTGTTCCCTTGCTCACAGCCTCTCCTCCATCTTCCAAGCCAGCAGCCCAGCATCTTCGTCCAGGCCCTTGGACACCGCCATCCTCCTTTTATAAGGAAACTTGTGATTACATTGGATCCATCGGATCCATCGGATCCACGGATGTGGATACATCGGATCCACAGATACTTTCTCCATCTCAAGCGTCTTAATCACATCCACAAAATCCCTTTTGCTCTGGAAGGTAACACAGTCACAGGTTCTACTGTGGCCATCTTTGCTGTTGGGGGCACTGTGTTTCCTCCAACCATAGATGCCAAGGATAAATACGTATGAACATATTTATTTTTTAAGTTGGCTCCACACCCAGTATGGAACCCAATGTGGGGCTTGAACTCACCACCCGGAGATCAAAAAGACTTTAGCTGAGATCAGGAGTTGGCTGCTGCGGAAGTGGCAAGGGGGTACCTGGGAGCCACCGAGGTACCCCCTTGAGGAAATACACACTTAATACCATATATAAGACAATTAGAGCCTGGCTTGTAGCAGGTCCTCAATAAATGTAGCTGCTATGATCATTATTTGCTTAAACAAAAACTCGCAGCCTCCAAAGTCTTCCCTGTTCATTAGCTGTGATGCAACCCTTCCCTCTGGCCAAGTCCCGAGACCTCCTTCTGGAAGCCTTTCCTGACCTAGACTGGGTGTGGTGTCCTGCTGCGTTCGTTCGGGTTCTTAATCCTGTGCTGTGTCATAAGCCTCTGTCTCTCTGACTAGTGTGTAAATTCCTCAAGACCCGGGACCTCCCTTTACTCATCTCTGGGCTCCTGCCCACGGGCCTAGTAGCATTCACAAGTCTCCTCAGTGATTAATGATCCTCCCTGAGCCCTCAGCAAAGAAGGATGAGGCCGGTTCAAGTGCCTGCAGGTGCCAGACCCCTAGAGCTGCGGTGGCCCGCCTCACGGGAGCTGCGGGACAGCAGCGGGGGGGGGGGGGGGGGGTCCGTATTTTGGGGTCATCATGCTGTGCACAGATGCAGTTAGATCTTCAGGGTGAAGAGGTGGTTTCCGGGTCTGTGAAGCTTCCTGTGAAAAGGAGGCGTGGACAGAGCCCCATGTCTGGCCGGGAACGCTCTTCTTCTTCCAGGGATTTTAGCCTTCTGGTGTCTGTGGGGAGTCACGGTCTCACCGATCCCAGGGCTGGGTGGGAGAGGCTGGCATAGGAACCGGTCTAGGACCACTGGGGGGAGTTTGGGAGTTTTCAGTCACACGGAAGGACGACCCGCGGAAATCACCTGCTTCAGTGGTTTACAAAACTCGAAAAACACAGATTCCCTGGCTCCAGCTCAGAACCGCTGAGTCAGAACGCCCAGGGGTGAGGTGGAATTTTGGAAAATGACTCAAAGTCATTTTGCTATGCAGCCAGGTTTGGGAGCCCTGGACTTTTCTGCCCGGAATTCTCCAGACAGACTATGCCACCACGAAATGATTCCTAAAACAGGTGTGTGAAAATGGAAGGCACGGCCGGATGGGGCCCATCATGACGCAAGCTCACGGCTCACCCTCCAGGCCGCACAGCAGAATTCCACGAAGCAGTGTCTCCCAGCCCACCCGTGTCCGCAGCGGAGCGGCCGAAGGGTGACAGCTCCCTCCTCTGGTTAGCCCCCAGGTCTTTCAGACATGTGGTCTTTGATCGGGCCTCTCAGGGGCACCCTCTGGAGGGCTCTGGGTGGCTCAAATGCCCTTGGATGCTCCCTCCCTATGGCCACCTCTTGGCCTCTCAGTCCAGTGGCTGGATGGGTGGGACATCCACAAAACAGGGAGATCCTGGTGCTGGGTGTTACTTTGCCACGAGTTTCTTCCTCCACCTTGAGCAGACCACCAAATGTTCCTTTTGGCTTCCTTGGATGCTGGGACATGGTGGAGGCTATCGAGGAAAGCAGCTGGGCAGAAAACCGTCTGTGGGCCCAGCACATTTTCATCTCGTTCCACTTTTGCTGCCTCTGCACCTAGGAGACTTTCCTTTCTCTTTCTTGGATCCCAACACAGAGTTCTTCCAGAAGCATCTTGTTTAAAATCTGCAATAGCCTTTCCCTGGAATTCTGTTATCTTCTTTTCCTCATTTTATTTTTCTCCCAAGCACTCGTCACATTTTGAGATGCTCATTTATTAATTTACTATTGAACTCACTTTTGATTCTCCGGCTTATTCTTACCGGCCTGCTCCCTCTACTAGAATGTCAATTCTGTGAGGGCAGGAATTTGTCTCCCCTTCCCCTGGCTGCTCCTTGTCCCCTCGCACACAGAGAGTCCCGCAGTTGGGGGTGAGCAGAGAAGCCAGCACAAGGCAGAGAGTGAGGAAAAAGACAAGAGAACCCACCGCAGGCCACATTTCACAGCCAACAGAGGCCCAAGGAGGAGGCAGGCCAGGAAGAACCGGAGGGAAGTCAAGAGTGCCCTGGGGCCCTGGGCCAATGTGTGGGCAGCTTAGGTGAGTTGCCATGGTTACTGGGCAGCAAGGCCAGGGCCCAGCCCTCCCACCTCAGGCCACCAGAGCTTGGGGGTAGGTGGAGGGTGACCAGGTCTGGGGGAAAAAAAACCCCAAACTCAACCTTGGACAGACAGGCTGTCCCCGAAGGCTAATCAACTGTAGTCCCTGACAGCCACATGCCGGGAGAGATGGGGCGGCCGCATCAGATCAAATTCGAAAGCGTCAGGGGACAAAGGAATCATAAACAAGAGACAGAGCTGCAACTGCTTGAGCACAGAAAGAATGAGTCATCCCGGGGAGCGTGTCGGCAGGCTTGCTGTGGCCTCCCAGACACCGGCCGCCTGAGCGGAGCTCCAGCATTGCTGGGCAGTCACGTCCCTTCGAAGGGACCAAGGTCCTGCTGGACCTGTCGAAGGGGGTTCAGAGAATACCACCCCCAAATATGCCACTTTGAATTAAGGACTATTTTGAGCCAAATGCAAGTAAAAAACAGCAGACTCAGGAGGACCTCCCTGGCCTCGCCCTTCCTGCCAAGATGCACGTTTCTCTTTGTGAAGGAATTTATCCCTTCCATCTCCCATACCAAGAGGGAGAACACCACCGCCATCACTGGAGAGAGAAAGCAGGTGTCAAGATGGAGTCTGCACAAACCAACCTTGCTAAAATAACTCTGATCTTCTGTAAGTTGCCCCCCTGTATTTACCTTCTCACAATTCACCGCTCCTAAAAGCCCATATCCCTTTTTGTCTTGTCACTTTACCACAACTTAATTTCCCTTTTTAAAAGATCATATATAAGCTCTCAAGCTTAACTGCTTCTTCAGGATTTCTCTTCTTGCCCGTGAAGCTCCCGTGTGTATGTATAATAAACGTTTTCTCTTATTAATTTGGCTCTTTTTCTCCTGTTAATCTCTCCTGTTGTCACACTTTAATTCACAGGCTCCAGTCACTAAACCTAAGAGGGTAGAGGAAAAGCTTTTTTCCTTTCCTACAGTTCCCTCAGAGGGCATGCACAGCAGGTACTTCAGGGCAATAGGAGAGGATAGATGCTTCCCCAGATTAGGCTAGAAAAACCCATCGGGGGGGGGATACCAGTCCTTGGGTGTGCCTGGACCCTCATACAGATAAGGAGAGATGGGAAGGTAGAGGCCACTGTGACAGAGGGTCTAACAGACAAAAAGGAGGTCATCAGGCAGCAAAGATTCAGTCTGTGTGTGTATGGAAGGGGGGGTCCTAGGCTGCCAGAACTTCCCAATAACCCCAATAATTGGGGTGCGGGGAGAAAACAGTTTTTTGAAAGTGTATTAGTGATTTGATTCTGGGTTCTGTTGTTGGCTTGGAAGGCAGACCTTGCTATATGGGGACTGTGCCAGGGGGTAGTCAGCAAATGCCGGCTCCCCCACCCATGTGCTGCCAGATCTGCCCCCCTGCCCCCAACAACCCAGAGTGGCAGCATCTGCCACCCCTGCCTCTGCCTCTCCAACAGTGTTCAGAAGCGAGCCACGGAGCCGGCCGGGCCCCCACTGATGTAACCTGCTCCCAGCGGATTGCCTTCAGCAAACTTCATACATCGCTCTGCTTTCTAACCCCCTTTCAGCGTTCCCTCACTCTTTCCTTTCTGCTTCAAATTCCATTTCTCCTACTCAGACTTTCATACTTGCACTGTTTTTGGTGAGGATCTCTCAGTTTTACGTATTTGTAGGCTAGAACACCAGAAGTGAATACAGTAGAATTCGAGTGGTGCATCTATGGCGGCAGGTACATTTTTCATATTAACACCTTTTGCTGTAGTTGAAAAGATGTTCCAATAAGAAGTTCCCTTTTTTCCTATTGCTATCTCCCTGGCCCTCTTCCTTTGGTGGTGACCCTGAGCAGGGGGTGGCCGAGAAGCTCCCAGAGCTGCAACCTAGACAAGAAAACCAGGAGGAAACAGGCGCTAACGAGAAAGCAGGCACGGGTGGTGCAAGCGAGTGGACACGGGCCGCTGCTCCGGGCAGTGCACGTGATTGTCAGTGGGGGGGCCCCCAGGGAAGCTTCTGGCATGACACCACACATCCCACTGGAGGGCCCCAACCTGGCGACCCAGGGTGAAATGGTTGGAGAAAGCGGAGCAAGGAGGAAATCCGCGCCTTTGTGAGCAGAGCTCACGCACATTCCCCGGGAGCGGGGGGGGGGGGGGGGGGGGGGGGGGGGGGGGGCGCACATCACCATTTCTCCCATGCACGGC
This sequence comes from Mellivora capensis, assembly GCA_004024625.1. Taxonomy (NCBI): domain Eukaryota; kingdom Metazoa; phylum Chordata; class Mammalia; order Carnivora; family Mustelidae; genus Mellivora; species Mellivora capensis. Next base: position 21,767 of record PISX010020634.1, on the reverse strand, counting down.
TCAGGTGCTCCCCCCCTTTGCATTTGCATATGCTTTTCCTTGGTTCATTAAAAAAGTCACCACAACCCACCAAGCACCCCACCAGAACACTCCGGAACAGCTGTTTTCTGCTACAGAGAAGCTTTGGACATATGGGGTGAGGATTAAATCCAGGTGACTTGTGGACTTGAAGCTTGTCTGTCCTCCCTTCGCCCCACAGACCGCTAACCCGGGCTCCCTCCCCGTCTGGCCCTCTGAGGTTGGGCCACTGGTGACCCAGCAACCTCAGGGCTTCAGGGGCCAGTGGTTTCTCCACAGCCTCATATATGTCCTCATTCCTCCTAGGACACTGGAGCCCAGTCCACGAGCAACCTTTCTTCAACCCATCCACCTAGAACTGCCATTTTGGCTGCTGGGTTCCACCAGGAAGACTGATTGCATGTCACCTACCATTTGACCCAACAAAAGCTCCTTGACAATTAAAATGACCTGGAACCCTCCAGCTAGCTTACTGAAATGACCCTCCCTTCAGTACCCATTGTTTTCCTCTGTGGTGATTTTTTTCTTTCAACTGTAATCCTTGCCTCTATTTCCTTCCCTAAGCGGAAATTTCATTTGCATTTTTTCACTTCTGCTAATTTATTTAAGATATTTGGTTTATTCTTCATACAGTTGGAAAGAACTAGTTAAAATCTTACATTCGTATTATGCTATTATGTATTTGGCCCCCTGGTTTTCTTTGCTGACACTCAGCGTCTCCGATTTTCAGTTAAAATACCCTTGCTGGCTACTATGGAAAGGATATTTTTGTAGTATTTTTGGTGTACTAAAGAAGTTAATTTTTAATTTCTGGTTTAAAAAAACTGAATGAAGACTCTCTCTACCTGTATAAGTCTCCATGCCAGACCACGTCTACCATATCTATTTACCAATAAAAAGGGGAAATCTGTGAGATTACAGAACAGTATATGTTCATAAAGGTAAGATCTTAAAGGCATTGTTTCAAAATGCCATGAAGAAAAAGGGCAGTCCACGGACATGCATTGCATTATTAGGCATTCTCCCCTTTTCAAGTAGAACAAAAATGAGTCAAGGTAAGAGCAATGTGATAGTGAGATGTGGCTATAAATAAATGAGAATGAATTGTCTTGCAGACTTCTGTCTTTTCTTAGCCATTTTGCTGTCTTTCTCAGTAAGCAGCAGTTGTGTGTGTGGCGGGAGTGGGGATGGGAGGGCGTTATACCCAACCCCTCCTACAGCCCAAGCAGGACCTCCTGAGACAGCTACAGGGCACTTGCTTCCCCAGGGACCAAGGGGACAACGGTGTCCAAGTTCCTACCTGACGTTCCACCATTTCACAGAATGTGCTGAGATAAGGGGGACTCTGGATACTGTCACTAAATTTACCTTTAAAGACTGTAAAATGAATATGGGAAAACCTTTTTCCTGGTTTCTCCACTGTCTACTTGCCCAAGAAATGTCAAAGGCAATTGCCCAGCCGATCATGGGACTCCTGGGAATGACACTTTTGTTGTGCTATGTCTCGGCTGGCCAGACATCTTCCACAGGTTCCCTTTGGGCAATTTTATTTTAAGGAGGCTGAGGACGGGTGGTAGAGGAGCAAACAGGAAGGCCATTGTCCTAAATAGTTATTTCAGCTTAATAACCCCACGGTGAGGCTACTCATTAACTAGCCAAGCACCATAATAAACCCTGTATTTACATGAATACCTACTATTTATTAAGTGTCATATCTATCTTTTATCCACACTGATAACTGAGCCAAGTCCACCCTTGAAAATTAATTCCTAGTTTATGTCTTGTTTCTTGGAACTGAAAAAGGCTTTCTGTTCAACATCTCAGTTGTTCCCACAGTAGCTTCTTGCAGGGAACAGGGCCAGATCAGATGGCGGTGTGCCTCCCTTCCCCCGCAGCACGCAAAAATCAGGAAAAGGATTTCCCCAAAGAATCAAGAAGCCAGCCACAGAGCCCCGGGCTCGCTGCTGCTTTGAGGCATTTACCACTGAATTTGTCTGTCCCACAGTGGGAAAGAAGCCTCATAGTGAGGACTCATGAGCAGATGACAAGACTGACACGTTTTAATGGGTAACACCACGCAGCCCAGGAGGCTTTCTGCTTTCACTGAAAAGGCAGGCCCTGTGCCAGCCTTTCACAGCCCTAGGAGGTAAGAGAAACAGAAAGAGACGGAGACCGGCCCTGCTGGGGAGGGGAGGCCGGGCGTTCAGGATGCACTTCATCACTTGATCAAACTTCAACATTTTCCGATTTCCTGACACCCTAGCCCAAAATACACGAAAATAAGCAAACCCCCCAAATTAAGAAGTCTTCTCCAGCCACACCTCTGCCCCCCTCACCCTCCCGCAATTATTTCTAAGGCAATTGATTCAGCCAAAGCTTCCCCAATGCCGTTGGTTGCGCGCCGGTTTCAGCACCAGCCTCGGGGACAGACGCCATCAGGCCGAGGGGACCAAGCCCTCGCCCCGGCGTCTACTGTCGCCGCCGAACCGCTCCGAGGAAGGAGTCCCGGGGAACTGCGAAATCCCGAGGGCTTCTTCAAGCACGGGCCGAAAACATTTTCACAGATAAAACGACCAACTAGCCACTCCAGCCCTTCCACCGCCGGGTCCTCTTCCACCGGGGACGTCCCCGCCAGGGGAACGGCAAGCGTTCGTGACCTACATATGGAAAGGGGACCCCGGGAGCCTCCCCCCCCCACCCTCAAGCCCCAGAGATCGGGAGACGCCGGCCACCCCGAGCGCCCCCACCCCCCCACCAAGCGTTCGGAGCAGTCGGTGCAAGCCCGCGCTCGGGGTCGCTAAGGGCCCAGCCGCGGGTTGTGGGTTCGAGGGGCGCGCTCACCTGCCAGCGCCCGCCGCCGACGCCCACCAGTGCGGCCGCCCGAAGGCCGGCTGGGGCGGGCGGCCGGGGAACCCCAGGTACGGGTCTCGCGCGCCCCACTGACGGCGGCGGGACGACACGCGCACCAAACCGTATCTCCAGTTGCAGAGACTTTCCCGCCCGAGTTGCCCTTTGGCTTCCGGCTCGCCCCGGGCTCGCGAGCCAGGGCCGGGCCGTCCGCTGCCCCACGGCACACCGGAGCCGGCTCGCCGGCCGGACGCCCACTTACCTGGAGCGGCGCGCGCGGGCCGAGGGCGCCGCTCACGCGCGGGCTTTGTCTCCGGCGCGGCGCTCGCGGGGGGCGGCCAGACCGCGCGGCATCGCTCCTCGGCCGGGGGGCGTTTCCGACTCCGCGCCGCGGCTCCCGCGCGCCTCGGCGCTCACGGCCTCGCGGTGGGAAGGCGCGCCCCGCCCCGCCCGCCGCCCCCGGGGTCTCCGGGCCGCGTCAGCAGCCCCGCCCGGGCCGGGGAGAGACGACGTGAGGCTGGGGGCGGGGGTGCGGAGTGCGGGGCGCGGGGTGGGGGGCGGCGTGGGGGGTGAGCCCGTGCCCCGCGCGCCACAGAAGTCACCCAGACCCAATGTACTTCGTCTGCTCCCCGCCCCCGGTGCGGGGTTCCCGGAGCACGTGCGGGCCCAGCGGCATGCGGGGCGCGGAACCCCGGACCCCCGCCGCCCTCCTTCCACGTTGGTCGCGCCCACTCCGCGGCAGGGTCTCGCCGGGCGCCCAGGAGTGGCCGGGAAATCCCGCCCGCCGCCGCCGACGTCACTGGTGCGTCACCGGGGCTCCCGCGCCAGGGTTCTGCGCCCTCCCCGCGCCCCACGCCTCGCGCCCCGCGCCCCCCGCCCCGGGCCCCGGGCCCCACGCCTCGCGCCCCGCCCAGCTTGCCCCCCAGCCGGCCGCGCGCCCCCGCGGGGCCAGGGGCTCCGGTCAGGGCGCGCGCACTGCCCTGGGGCTGGGGGCGGGGCGGGGCTGGGGGCGGGGAGGTCGCGGGGCTGCGGTCCTCGCGGGATTCCCGCCCCTGCGCCTCCCGCGGTCTCCCCCGGGCCTGGGGGTTAGTTCCGGGACGAGCGAGGCGGGGTGCAGCCCGTTCCCAGCCGCCCCAAGAAATGCTCCATCCGCCCCGGCCCCCATAGAAGGAGGCTAGTGGAGAGACGCTCGCGACCCGTGAGGATTCACGAGGCGTCGTCTCGCTCTCCGGCCGAAGGGCCGCGCTGACGTCGCCGAGCGGCGGGCGAGGAACGGACCGCAGAGCAGGCCCGCCGCTTGGGGCGCGGCCAGCAGGGCGGGCGCGGGTTCCCCGTGCGCTGGAGAGCGGGAGCCCGTTCCGCGGGGAGTCCGCGGGCGCTCCGCACCGCAGGCGATCCGTGGCGGGGGCAGTCCGGACCGCGTAACCACAGTCCCTGCCTCCGCGGGGGACAGCGTGACCGCCGTCCGTGTCCGACTGCGGATGAGACACAGAGTCGCGGCAACAGGGAAGCAGCGACGACGTTTCAGGCGCCGTGAGCAGGGTGGGTAGGAAAAGGAGGCCGAGGCGAGCTCCGTTCCTGAACCATGTGAAATCATGGCCGACAGTTAGGACGTGTCTCCTGGAGATCCGTGCGCCGGCCTCACCCACCGTCGGGCAGCCGCGCCTTGATGCACACGACGCAGGGATCACTGTTTTTTAGATCTCGGATCCCCACGGACTTGACATTTGCCCCCAGACAAATGTGCAGCTTTGCTGACTCGAGTGTCTGACAGTGCAAATGCGGAGTTCAGAAGTGTCCACCTGGGGCCAGCAAACATCTCACGTAGATTTTCTTCACAGCTTGCAAGTGCCCATTTAAGGCGCAGAATTTAACTATGGTAAAAGGACCAAGACGTAAATATACCTACAGCACTGACCTTTTTTAAAAAGTAAGAAAAGTATATGGGTACTGCACTTAAAATTAAACTAATCCAAAACTGGATTCATTATTTCTACCCCCAGATTTATTTCTCCTGTATTTCTTTTATTCTCTCTTTCTTTCTCTCTCTTTCTTTCTTTCTTTCTTTCTTTCTTTCTTTCTTTCCTTCCTTCCTTCCTTCCTTCCTTCCTTTCTTTAAGGATTATTTATTTATTCGAGAGAGCAGAGCTTGAGAGAAGTGTGGGAGGGACAGAGGGAGGCAGCGAAGCCGATTCCCTGGGGAACAGGGAGCCCCAGGCAGCTGGATCCCAGGACCCCAGGATCATGACCTGAGCCAAAGTCAGACACTTAAGCAACTGAGCTGCCCAGGCGCCCGTTTTCTCCTGTATTTCTTGCCCCTCCCCACTTGGTTGGCTAAGGCAAAATCCTGGTTTCCTGTCATCCCAACTCCTATCTCAAGCAAGCCCAAGTAATCAATTGTAAGGGAAATCAGTACCTACACTTCCAGATACCCCTCTTCCTAATTTTATCTTTCTAGTTTATTACACTATCTGTTAAGGCTGACATAGCACTTCAAAGACAAGAGAATCGGGGCCAGTGTTTCTGGAGTGGATCCCATCAGCACACAGCAGTATCAGCACTACCTGGGAACTTACTAGAAATGCAAATTATCAGATTTGACTCCAGCCCTACTGGATTACCAACTCTGAGGACAGGACCCAGTAATCTGTTTTAGTCCTCCAGGGGATTCTGATTCTGTCCATCCCTGTTTATCACCCAAGACTGTTAGGACCCGGGACACTCATCTTCCTTCCTTTGTCCCTGGTAATAGTCCTTGTTCTCAGCTCTTTGTCCAATGTCGATATGGCCACTACGGATTTCTTAGACTGGTGTTTGCTTGGCGTATCCTTTCCCATCCTTTGACTTTAACCTGTGTCTTTATTCTTGAAGTGGGATTCTCTACTCTTGAAGACAACACAAAGTTGGATCTTGTTTTTTAATTCAGCCTGGCAAACTGTGCCTTTTACTTGGGAGTGTTGAGGTCATCTACTTCTTACATAGTTAACATACGGTTGGGTTGAAATCTACAGTCTTGCTCTTTGTTTTCTACTTGTCCTCTTACTTTTCATTTCTTTTTTCCTGTCTCCTTTTGAATTAATGGAGTATACTTTAGTATTCCACTTTATTTCAAGTATTGGCTTTTATTCTCTCTCTCTCTTTCTCTCTCTCTCTCTCATGGTTCTAGGGTTTATAATAAGCATCTTAAACTTACCACAGTCTATCTTCAAATACCATTATACTACTTATTTACTATAAGGTTTTTACAACAGTATGCTTCCATTTCTCTTCTTCCAGCTTTTGAATTATTTTTGTCATGTTTTCCTTTTATGTATATAATAAATCCCACAACACGTTGTTATTTTTGCTTTAAGTTGTCAGTTTTCTTATGTAGAAATTTTGAAATGATTTTTTAAAAAGTCTTTTATGTTTACCACTTCTGGTGCCCTTCATTCATTTGTGAAGATCCCATTTTTTTAAAAGATTTTATTTTTTTATTTGACAGGCAGAGAGATCATAAGTAGGCAGAGAGGTAGGCAGAGAGAGAGGGGGAAGCAGGCTCCATGCCGAGCAGAGAGCCCGATGCGGGGCTCGATCTCAGGACCCTGAGATCATGACCTGAGCCGAAGGCAGAGGGTTAACCCACTGAGTCACCCAGGCGCCCCAAGATCCCAATTTTTATGTGGTATCATTTCCTCCTACCTGAACATTTTTTACCATCTCTTGTAGATCTGCTGATGAGGAATTATCTCAGCTTTTGTTTATCTGAATAAGTCTGTATATTGCCTTCATTTTTGAGGGATCTTTTTCTAGTTTGACAATTTGAAGCTGTTTAAAGATGTCAAGCATTGTGCTTTCATAGTTTCCTGTAAGAGATCTGCAGTATTATTACCTTTGTTTTTTGGAATGTAATAAATCTTTTTCTATCTGCTTATATGATTTTCCCTTTATTGTTGGTTTTCCCAGTATGATTCTAAGGATGACTAGATTGAAAGACTGCTTGCTTCTGGCATAATGCATCGCTGAGTGATAGCCAAATGTTTGGTTTTAAATAGGGGTCTACAAGAACTTTTCTTTGGTGGATCTATAAAGAGCTATTGGAATGCCTGAACGTCCATGAATATATAGCTCTGTCATTCTTATCCTACTTTAGTATTTGTGTTAGAATTATCCTGAGATAAACATAGAAGAACTGTGATCTACTAAAACCATAGACAAGAAAGGAGTTAGGGACTCTTCGGGCAGAAGTAAAATAAATTCACTCTAATGGAAGGAGCTTCTTAGCAAAGAAGAAACTTGAGGAAATTGTAAAAGTGAAGATAAATCAAGCGTGGGCTTCATATTCTGAGGAAGACTTATTCAAAGATAAGGAAAGTCAGCCCAGAACTTGGTAGTTTGGGTTAGAGTGTTTTCTTAAAAACAAGCAAAGAAACAAACAAATGTGGCTTACTCTCTGTCCATCTGTCCACCCACCCATCCCTTGGTGGTCCACCTACCCCCACCTCCTGATCTATCCATCCATCCATCCATCCATCCTTCTTTTCTAGTATGTACCTACTCTACCCCATGATACTGTAAATTGCTCAAAACATTTAAAAATTCCTCTTATGGAATTACCTGCAGGATCACAATTTTCTTACTACCTTGTAATTGTACTTTGTTTTTGACTTTTGTTTTTGACTAAAACTATTATCAAATATTTTATTTATCAGTTTCTAGTCTGAAAGACTTGTTTTTTTTCAAAACTTATATATGTTTATAGGAGAGGAGAAACATGCTTAGCACTTGAATTAGAATATTACAGCCTGGCCTCAAATAATCACCTAGTCGTTTTGACCTCAAAGGTCACATCGCATTGTTTAATTTCTCTCAAATAGGTGAGTTGCAACCCAGTGTCCCCAAAGTGGCAGGATGTATTTTTCTGTTCAGGTCATAAAACACACAATAAAACTAGTATCTCTTTCCCATCTCATTGGCCATTCAAGTGTACACATTTTGTGTTAGCAAATATAGCTGCTTTTTAAATTGTGGATTTAAATTGGACATAAACTGGGGGAAATGTCAGATAAATACTGTGTAATGTGAAATCAATGTGATACTCCAAAATACGAGTTTGTGCTGAACCTAAAACCTTTGTTTGCTTTCCTTTGACCTCAATCTTGACTTACTTCAATTAGCTGTCTACTCTGCTCAACCTAACTCTTAATGCTTTTCAGTTGGTTTTCTTAGTTAAAGGTTTTAAGCCTATAAAATTTTTTAAAAGATTTTATTTATTTATTTGACAGAGATTACAAGTAGGCAAGAGAGGCAGGCAGGGAGAGAGAGGAGGAAGCAGGCTCTCCGTGGAGCAGAGAGCCCGATGTGGGGCTCAATCCCAGAACCCTGGGATCATGACCTGAGTCAAAAGCAGAGGCTTTAACCCACTGAGACACCCAGGTGCCCAAGACTATAAAATTTTGAAGTGCTTTGGTTTCATAGTATATAGAGTGTGATCTTGAGAAGGGAAGGATTTTGAAAAATAATAGAGTTGTCCAAGAATTAGGAGAGATTGGAACAAATGGGGACATATTGCCCCCAATTTGGGACAAGCTGGGAATAGCTGAGGGTAATTAGTAAAGGTAATGTGAATAATCCAAGAAGTCCATAATAGTTTCAATCTCCAAATATTAGGCAATTGAGTTTCTTTCCTCCCTACTCATTTTTCTTTTCTTTTTTTTTTAATTTTTAAGGAAACATTTTATTTATTTGAGAGAGAGAGAGTATGAGAGAAGAGAGGTCAGCAGGAGAAGCAGACTCCCCACTGAGCAGGGAGCCTGATGTGGGACTCGATCCTGGGACTCCAGAATCATGACCTGAGCTGAAGGCAGTTGCTTACCCAACTGAGTCAACCAGGCGCCCCTACTTACTTTTTAAACATTGACTTTGTAGCTCTTTAATTTTTGATGCTTTAATTATAGTGTGTCTTGGTGTGGATCTCTTTGGATTTATCTTATTGGAACTCTATGGGCTTTCCGGATCTGGATGTCTGTTTCTTTCCCAGGTTTTCAGCCATTATTTCTTCAAACAAGTCTTCTGCCCCCTTTCACTCTCTTCTTCTGGGACCGTTGTATTGTGAACTCTGGTCTATTTGATGTTGTCCTATATGCCACTGAACCTATCTTTACTTTTCCCCCCACCCCCTGCTCTCGTTGTGCAGTTCCACTGCCCTTTCTTTGAATTCACTGATCCCTTCTCATTCTCCATCTAGTCTGCTGTTGAACCCCTTTATTGTATTTTTCAGTTCAGTTATTCTTCAGCTCTGTGATTTCCTATATTTTCCTATTTGGTACTTCTTTTATTTTTCTTCTCTTTGTTAGAATTCTCTTTATTCATGCCTTGTTCTCTTGACTGTGGTGAGCATCTGTATGACCATTATTTTGAAATCTTTCTCAAGTAAACCACTTATCTGTTTCATTAAGGTATTTTTCTAAGATTTTATCTTGTTCTTTCATTTCGAACATATTTCTCTGTTTATTTTCCTTGACTTTCTCTGTTGGCTTCTGTGCATTACATAAAACAGCCACCTCTCTCAGTCTTGAAGGAGTGGCCTCTTGTAGGAGGTGAACCTTATTGTTCAACCCTGTACTAGCTTCTGGCTGTCTCTTTGAAGCTTCATGATTACTCAGGTGACTTACTGGTTCTTAGTGGCCTCGATAGTTGAGGGTGGGCCAAGATCAGTCAGTGTATCTAAGGGAGGATCTCAGTCAGCACCTAGATTCAGGCTCACTGGAAGCCATACCTTCAGGCAGCAGCTTTTAAGGTATGCAAATATACTTCTTTAATGGGAAGACTGGAAAATGAGTATTTCTATCTGCTCCCTCTGCACTGAGCCCTGGGGTGTTAGCCAGTTAAGAACAGTTTCTTTGTTGCTAATGTCCCATTGAACCCATGAACACCAGCCCCACTGGCACCCAGGGCCCACCTATTAAAGGCATCCCACAAAAATAGGGATGCCAGATATGTACCTAATCACCTTTCTTGGAGACACTGGCACCCTGGGGCAGGGCAGAGGGGGAACATGAAGATGGTGCCTACTGCTCTCCCTGATCTCTGGAGAGGATTGCAGATGTGTTTAATTAGAAGCCTCCACACCCCAACACCGCTTGCCACAGCTATGAAGGTAAGCTAGTAGACTCTTTATTGTTTATTAATAATAACTCCCCAGGGAAAGACTGGGGTTTATGCCTGCTGCCTCAATGCTGTGCCTTGAGTGGGTAGCTGGGTAGGGATTATTTCTCCATTTGTTACAGTCCTATGAGAGCAATGAACAGAAGCCCTACTGGCCACCAGAGCCCGTGATCCGGGGTTTTCCCTCGGTGGCAGCTGCAAAAACTGGGGACCCAGACACATGCACAAGCTCCTGAGAGACACCTGGAGCAAGGCAGACAGACAGCACAAAGGTGGTACTTGCCAGACTCCACAGTCTTTGAGAAGTATTTCAGTGGCCTCTAGATGTGTGTTATATGGAATACCTGACACTCAGGCTGAATCTTTTAAGATAAACAACAAAGTCTTTCTCTTTCACAGAAAGATGTGTTGCATTTCAGTCAGCTGCCTCTATACCGTGCCCCTGGGGTTTAGCCATGGTGAGTCCACAAGACCCCTTTAAGATCTGTTTCTCAGTTTGCTGTAAGCTTGTGGTCTTGTGGATGCAAGCCACATTGTCTTTCAAAGCTAGATGTTTTGGGGTCTCTTCACTCAGCAACAGGTCTTAAAATTTAGGTGTCAGGTGTAGGGTTCAAACCTTTGCTTCTCCAGGAGCAGCTCAGGGTTTGGAGTTCTCTGCTATTTGTGGGTTGCCTTCCTGAGTGTGGTTTATGGTGACATTGTGTCTCAGCCTCTCCTAACCATTTTGGTGGTGGTTGTTCCCACCCCCACACCCCCCAATAAGATATGAGTTGCTCAGCTAGTTTTGGGATTTCTTTCACAGGGAATTTTCCTGTATGTATGTAGCTGTAGATTCACTATAACTGTGGGAGGAGGTGGGTTCAGAATCCTCCTGTGTCACCACCCTGAACAAGAACACCCTGTAGTTCTTTCTTTGGTTGAAAATACTAACAAGTCATCCAAAATAATGAGAAGCAGATCACCAGGTATGAGCTCTGAAGGGCTAGGATTTCCTTACTCTTCTGTTACCTGGCTCCATCACCGAGCCTTGGACTTGTGCATAACTGGCATTCGGTGAATGTAGTTGAAAGGAAGAGGTGATTTGAGATTTGCAGGTAAAGGGGGATATTTGGGTTGGAGGCTTACACTGCTAGATGCTACTCCTGAGTTCTTTTGGGGACAGACACCTAGAAACAGGTGCTCTACTCTTGAAGACCCTTAAAACCTCTCAGGTGCAAGACACAGTAAAAGAATAATTCTGGAGTCTTGGGCTGGTGTTTGTTGAGTTCACACACCCCTTTGCAATGCCCGCCAGAGAAGCTGAGGAGTGTAGCCGAGGCTCGCTCCTTCACTTTGCCTGGTTCACTGATGGTCCTGCCTCAGGCATTTGTAAATGTGTTGTCTGGAACACATCTCCCATCCTCACCTGTCAGATTCCTATTCATCCATTTGAACAAAAATTTCACTTTCTCTAGAGGCTTTCCCCGATCCTCTTGATCTGAACTCGAATCTTCCTGTTATATTTGCTCAGAGGACCCTACACTCCTCCTTAATGGCACTTACCATTTTGTGTAGCTGCACACACTGCGGGTTCCTGACAGCATGCTTCTCTTTGGAGCGCAGGAAACAACTGTGTGCCCAGCACCCAGGGCAGTGCCCGTACATGGCGCGTCACACATTCGCTCTCGGGGGTGGGAGGGGCACATGTTTTTTTTTCTTTAAAAAGTGTGGTTTGACCTGGATACTTCTGTCTAAACTCTATGTAAGGGTATTAAATAAAGCATTGATATAAAGGGTATTAAAATAAAGGGTTGAAATAAAAATTTCTCATAAAAATACAATTAAGGGCACCTGGCTGGCTCAGTCAGTTAAGTGTCTGCCTTCGGCTCAGGTCATGATCCCAGGGTCTTGGAATAGAGGCCTATGCCGGGCTGCGTGTTCAGTGGGGAGGGCCTCTGCCCCTCTCACCCAGCTCCTGCTCTCTCTTTCTCAAATAATTAAATAAATAAAATCTTTAAAAAATATAATTAATAAATGAAAGTTATCTTTTCTTTGTGACACCAATGTATAGGGGAGCTAAAGACAGAACCTATCTGGGTTATAAAGCAAAAAAGCCACCAATCTGAGCTCTGGTCGTAAATATTTATATTGTATAAAGAATAGGTCTTTAAATCTGTTTTTATGAAATTTATTCCCAATTTGAAGTGGCAGTGTATACAAAGATAACAGAGCTTGTGATATATTACAGAAATGTTTACAGCAACATGCACATTATGAAGTGTTTCAAACATATACATATTTTCATGCTGAATAAATAATCCCCCAAATTAATTTTTATTTTTACATAAAAATATAATATTGCACTCTTAACAAGACTAGTTATTTTGCATATTTTCTCTTTAAATAAATGATGGAATTCGGCCTTAAAAAAAACAAAGAAGACTGAGTAGCAACCCTATTCTAATAGGAGACTAATTCCAAGTTCTTGGTAGAAAAAAACGAAAGCCAGACAGTAGCTGCAATTTTTTCTTTTTTTTAACAAAGCAAATCACTTCAACGTGAATAGGAATAATGTCATCTCTGCACCCATCTGGACCTCAGAGCTCTGAGCTGGTCTGGGCAAACCACGGTGTCAACGTGGCCCGTGAGCTGTTCTGAGGGATGTATGCTGTTCCAGTGATAAGCACACGTGGCCACTTGCTTCCTCTTGCCCACATCTCAGTGGCAGAGATGTTTTATACAGTTTTTAAGCAGAATGTTTTAGAAAGTCTGGAAGTTACAAAAGTAGTTCTGTAAACACCATATGAAGTGAATTTCCATAACAAACACGCAAGTTATTCTTAGGCAGGAATACATATTTTTACCCCATGGTAACATTGTACTGAGCTTATTTTACAGTGTTCTCAAAGCCAATAAGCAGCACCCCAAGTCAAAATAGAGCCGTAATGGTAGAGACAGACTATAGTAGAGATTTTTAGGAATTCTGTCTTCATGGTGTGCAAGTTCTCTGTGGCGTATACTTAGACCTTTCTGTTGTTCCCAGAATTCTCAGGTCGTATAGATTAGTAGAAACAGAGCAGACACAGTTTCCTACAAGAATTATTCAGCATCCTGTTGGAAACAGAGTAGGCTGTCTCCTTTCTTTTGTAATTCTGTTTTATGGAAGAAAACATACCCTGCCCATTAGATTTAATGTCTTATCTAGAATGGACTCTTAGTATCTGCGCCATCTTTCTGCATAGTGGAGGCTTTCTATTGCAAATTGTTAAGTATTCAGTGCTCTGTAGATGGCAGATATTAAAATAATTATCATTGTGTTTAAATCTTAGTGACTCAACTAAGTAAGGATATTCAGTATCTAGTGTTAGGAATTTTAAGCAGGATTTTTAATGAAAAAACAGGATGTATCTAAAATCAAATGTGTGTTTGTGGCTGTCAAAAAGTTCTGGTTCCTCTTTGAGCTAAGCAGGCAACTAGAAAAAAACCTGCCAACACTAAGATTCATGAGTAGTTTTAGTATTCAGATCTTCCATAAAACATTTGGTGCAGAGGCACCTACTGAATAATTTACTTCTCAAAGAAAGCACTTCACAAGTTCTAACTTCTTATCCTCTTCTTTACTTTCGTGTGTGTGTGTCAGGGGGTGGGGGAAGGTGGATTATTTTGGCATAAAACTTTTAAAATATAATTTTTAGAGTATTTTATAAACTAGCTAACCAATTTAAATTCTCCTGGTCTTTTTGGAATAACAGAAAAAAGGAGAAACCCCAATTCTTTCTTTAGAATAACCTTGTGGGTAAACACTTTAAAAATACAATTTTATCATGTACGACTTACACCTTGTTTGTTAGAACATACTCACACAGCCCTCTAGGTTATCACTAAATTAGAACAAAACTGTTCTCTTGGGACCTTGGGAGGCCGCAGAATGTCCTGCAGATGATCATTATTTGGATGATGTGTTTGGTCATCCATTTCTTCAAGTTCAACCTCCTAAAACTGGTGAGGTCCACACATCTAGTTTGGAGCTAAAGTGCTTTGGAGAAGTGAAGTTCTCTATCATTCATCCAGCTGCATAGCTGCTAAGGAAGGAATAGAACATTGGCTGTTTCAGGCGTTGCTGGTCCTTCCGACACCAGGCAATCACAGTCCCGTCACTATTTGCTGTGTACAGATGGTGGCCATCACAGGAAAACGTAAGGCTGTCAAAAGAAATCCCATGTGTACATTATCTCTTAGAATTGCATTAGCATATTGGTGATCATATAGAAATTGGTGTAAAGAAGTGAAGATATCTTCACCGGAGCAGAGAGACCAATGAAATGACTGCTTACAACTCACTGGTTTCTGGTGTAATTCTAATATAGTTTAATTGCTCTGCTAACAACTTTGTGAAGCTCATTCTAACTAGGGGACACAGAACAAAATCAGAGCGAAGAGATCAGTGCATTCTGTTCCGTCTTTGTACATTTTCTTTTACCACCTTGTTTATGCTCTTATTACTTAACAAATACTTGAGTTTAGGAAAGTTTAGATCATATAAAGGGGCTCCATTTTCTCTTTATAGAAACAAATGATGATTATAGGGAGATATTTTATTTCCCTAAAAAAGGAAAAGGGAAAACTTAGCATTAATAAATAATTAAAATTTATTAAAATTTTAATTTAGTGCATTGAAAATAAATTTAATAAAGTATAATTTGAACCACTTCCGATTGATTTTTAAAGTCAAATTTGTTGGTGGAACAAAGGGTAACTGATTGTTTATCAGTCTTATCAAGCACATTCCTGCAGCTATCAATCACCATTATAGTATTTTAAATAAGGAAAGAAAAAAATACAGTTTCTACAATTCAAAAGCTTCCCTGGGCACTCTCCCAGGATACCTTCTATCCAACTAGGAGCTTCTGACTCAGATATTAAGCTCCACAAAGACATGGACTGTGTCTCCTTGTAAAAAGTACTGGCCAACCTAGTGTTTGATAAGTGGTCAGCTGTTTAGTAGACTCTCATCACACAGTTCAGTCTGTGTGCTTTAATCTCTAACAAAAGTAGAGTCACAAAATATATGATGAAGAATCTGGGGGCGGTTTACCTTACAATAGGCTTATTTGATTTAGGAAATGTGATTTCCCGCACCGGCTTTAGGTCCCAGGTACTCCATAACCTAGAGAGGGAAAAAGTCATCACCAAATTATGCAAACTAAAACTGCCTTCGCAAAAAACACCTATATATTTGTTTATTTGTTAAAAATCATCTGGAAGGAAACACAATAAGCAATTAACAGTAGCTACTTGTGGGAGGTTTGCAAAGGGTAGATATGGGAGTAAGAAAACTTGGTAAATTTTCATATTAATCTTTTATACAATTAATAAACAATATACAATTTCAAAACTACATGAAAGCTAAGCTTATTACTTAAAAATAAAACAGGGATCAGTGAAGAACCTATATCTGAAGGTGATTTTAAATCTCTAAATATTAAATATGAACACGCCTAGATATTTAAGGCTAGTTTTTGCGACTGCTGTGTCCTTATGAACAAGAGCGAACAAAGAGAATCAGAACTCCTCTTACCTTACAATTCCATTTTCTAACCCCCCGGCAATCACATTGATAGACACTCCCTCAGGCTGGTTAGAGAAGGCAACGGAACAGATGATCTCCCTGCAGTGGACATGTCCAACGAGGTCCCCGTTTACTGTCCAGAGTCTGAGGTCGCTGCCTCCACCAGCTAAAACACCGAGATCATCCCACAGGTCAACAGAGTGTGGGTATGTCAGAGCCCACTACCCTGAGTCCCAGAAGGGCATCCCTGCACACCCAGCTTGATTGTTTCAGTGATAAAAAATTTATAGGCAGCTCAGGACTGAAGCTGTGTAAATAAAATTACTATGTAATAAGTCAAAAGGCTCTGCAGATTTATCTAGAGACAATGACCAGTGGAAAAATAAACGTAAAAAGATTAACTTAGAAATCTAGAGCAAAAAGGCAAATTTATCATATATCTTTGTGTAATCGTATTTTAGCAAAGGAGCTGCCAAGGCTGAATTTGAGAGTATCTAGAAAGTTAAACAATCTCCAAAACCAGACGAAAATATTCTGTGAAACCATCTGTAAGAAGTGACTTAGGTAACTTTTGAAGAAAAAAAAAGTTATAATAAAACTTAGTGGAGTTAAAAGTTACTTCTTTTTTTTTTTTTTTTTTTTTCAAAATTTTCACTTGTCTTTTCCTTGTTTCATCCCCAATTATCCTATTTCTGGCTATCTCTTACTCCCTCATTCCAAGCCTGCATAGACTCTCCAAATTAAGATACTATTGACCAATGTTCCCAAATCTCCCAACTCCTGTTTAATTTCTGGTGAGCTCCAGGAGCCCCTATACCTAGAGTGCTACATTTGTTGTTGGCAGCTCTGCTACTATATAGTTGACAATTTTAACACCTGCCTTTCTTCAAAGCAGTTATTCCATTTTTTTAAGACTTTATTTATTTACAGACAGATCACAAGTAGGCAGAGAGAGAGAGGCGGAAGCAGGCTCTCCGCCGAGCGGAGAGCCTGATGCGGGGCTCAATCCTAGGATTCTGAGATCATGACCTGAGCCAAAGGCAGAGGCTCAACCCACTGAGCCACCCAGGCGCCCCTAAAAGTTACTTCTTAAGGAAAAAGAAAAGATAGCTAATTCCTCAGCATGTCTAAGATTGAATCTTGTAGGTCAGTGACTTATTAGACCAGTTTTTCCTTTTCAAAGACCACTAGTAACTAAACTTCCTGGAGTTTTCCAGGGGGTGGGGGAGGCAGTAATTGCTTGTCATCTTCTATATTTGGGGCCCCATGATGATGCGCCTAGCCTTCTTTGGAGAAACATGCTCAAGCTGTTAAGACAGGTTAAGAGGTGCAGTAAAGTCTGGGGGCCATGTTACTCCACTTACATTTATCTCTCTATTAGAACAAAAAAGTGCAGACTTTAACTCTCTCCTTTATTAAGGCAATGAAAAGACTGCATAGATTTCCTATTTATAGCAAAGAAACAAACTGTGAAAATACTCCTTTATGTCAAGATATGCTAAAGAGGGCGCCTGGGTGGCTCAGTGGGTTAAAGCCTCTGACTTCAGCTCAGGTCATGATCTCAGGGTTCTGGGATCGAGCCCTGCATCGGGCTCTCTGCTCAGCAGGGAGCCTGCTTCCCCTCCCTCTCTCTGCCTGCCTCTCTGCCTACTTGTGGTCTCTCTCTGTCAAATAAATAAATAAAATCTTAAAAAAAAAAGAAGATTAAAAAAATGAAAAATATGCTGAAGACCTTCAAATATCCCAAACCCAAATGCCTTCTATGTTGCAGCATTATTCACAATAGCCAAGAAGTGGAAACAACAGAATGTCCGCAGACGGAAGGTGGAGATTTACAAGGGGCTATTACTCAGTCATGGAAAGTAATGAAGTTCTGCTCCGTGCTGCAACACGGATGAGCCTTAACATGAGGCTGAGTGAAATAAACAGACGTAAAAAAGACATGAAAGGACAAAGAGTGTATGATTCCACTTAGATAAAATATCTAGAATAGGCAAAGTCATAGAGATTGGAAGTAGAACAGTGGTTACTTGAAGCTTTGTGGCAAGGACGAATAAATTATGGTTACAGAGTTTCTGCTTGGGGTGATGAAGAACTTTCTGAAATCGTGGTTGCACCACATTGTGGGTGTGGTGATGCCACTGGATCATATGCTGTAGAATGGTTTGGATCACGACTGTAATGGTAAATGTATTTACCACACATGCAGAGAAGAGAAGGTTAACAGATGCCCAGTGTTTTACTTAAGATTAAGACTTCCCACCGATTAGGAGAGATTACCTAAACAAAACATCAGATGTAGGAGTTCAATATACTAACGAGATGCAACTGTAGGCGATAACCTCCTCTTTTCCGTGAGCAGACATTTCATCCTTGCTTTTGAATTTAATAATTGATAAAAAATTTATAGAATTTATAAAGCAACCAGATGTGTGCTAGTCAGGTTAGAAGGCTTACCAAGGATTCCGATGCAGGGGTTGATCACTGCCTGGAATTGATAGCTACTGCAGGCTCGGCCCTTCAAAACCAAAAATCAAAATGTGGGCCTTGACTCTCTGCAATGGGGTACAGAACTCAGCAGGCAAAAAATCACCCTAGCAGATTACCCAGGACCTTGGGCCACCACAAAACCAAGTAACGATTCATCTGCCTAAGGTTGTAAATGTCAAAACTGAGGCCTTTGCTCAAGACCAGATAGCTTTCATGTGTAATTTAGCATGTCAACTAAAAGTCAGAAAGCTGGGCATTCCTGAAAAAAAATTTATTCTTCCTATACATGGTCACTGAAATTAAAATAAATTGGAGAGTCACTGCCCACCCCGAATTTCATAATATTATATTAACTTTATAATGCCATTGGCAACACACAACCAGGCTATGAACGCTCGTTAAAAGGCATATATTTTGATCCAGTGGCAGAGTGATTTTTAAAAATACAAAAACCGTCTATTTTAATATTCATATAGTTTAATAAATTTCACATCTTATCATTATAAAAATCACACCCCATATGGGCTGGCCAATTATGAGCAAGAGGAAAGAGCTCGCCAGTGTAACTTCAGCCCTGATACAGAAATTTCATACCCATGTGTATAATGTGTATATATGTGCACACACAAATATAAAACATATATACATACACATACATATGTTTCATTTAAATTTTGATTTTAAAGTTACCTGGCTGGTACTCAACTAAATGAGTCAAGATGTTTGGTAGGCTAAATCTGAAAACTTTCTTTCCTTCTTGGACTATAAGACTAGGAGGATGAACTCTAGTTTGGGTCACTGAACATAAATTTAGCCTCTCTTTAGAAAAATCATTATATTTATTATATTTTCTACATACCCAATTCTTGTTATGACTTCTCATATATGCACCAAGAGGCCTTAAGAAAGTGGAGAAGGCCTTTTTGTTCATATTGAAAGAAAAAGTTCCAGCCATTACTCTATTATACTGTGCTCTCCCCAGGGACACCTGAAAACCCTACTAGAGGGTTAGTAATTGCAACAAAAGTAATTTTATTTTTGTTCCAATAAGACTGGCTGATATAACATCACAGATATAAATCACTACTGGCAGCAGGAAAGTAATTAACTTTACAAAATTCAGCTCCCTAAGGATCAGTCCTAACTTCCAAATGTTGACAAAACAAGAAAGTAGAGAACACTATATAAATAATCATTATATTATTCCCCCAGATTCCTCTTTGGTATGACAATACTAAAAGCAGCTAATGTACAAATCATGGGAGAACAATTAGCATAAGTCATCAATCATTGGCCCACACTTGTATTATCAAAGTCAACGGTTCAAAATCTTTTCCTTTACTTACGACAATTAGGAAATAAAAATGTTTCTATGGCACTATTCAATAACTGGATGGTAAGACTGGCAAATGTTTCACATTTGATACCTTTAAAGGATGACTGAAGACATTACTTTTCCAAAATACAAGAATGAATGAATTTTTATAAAATCAACAACAAAACTCCAAGAGATAGCTGTAGTGTAATAAAAAATACACATTTGGTCTTTGTCCCAGGTCCCTGGCATACAGCTCCTGAGACCCTTGTAATTTACCACCTTCTGTACGCTAACAAGCTGGCTCCAGGAGGTAGGCCCTAGATAGCTTCAGGTTGGAGGCCTGTCACTAGACAAACCAGCCATGTGGTTAGGAGGTTAGAATTTACAGTACCTCCCCACCTCTGGGGACGGAGAGAGGCTGGAGATTGAGCTCAGGTCCACAGCCACTGCTCCCAACAACTGTGCCTACAGAAAGGAACCTCAGAAAAACCCCTAAGCAACAGGGTTAGAAGGCCTTGAGCTCGTGAGCACATTCATGTGTCAGGAGGGAGGCGCACTCCGACTCCACCCAGACTGGCCCTCTGGATCTCCCCCTACGTACCTCAGCAGCTGGCTACCGACTCCTTTTTTTGAGAGAGAGAGAGCAAGAGTGAGGTAGGGGGAGGGCTCGAGGGAGAAGAAGAGAAAGAATCTCAAGTAGGTAACCTGAGCCCAAAGTGGGCTCAATCTCACAACCCTGAGATCGTGACCTAAACTGAAGTCAGGAGTTGACATTCAACTGAGCCACCGAGGCGCCTCTGGCTGTTCATTTCTACCCTTTGTAGTAAATGACTACAGTTAAGTAGAGTGTTTTCCTAAGCTCTGTGAGTGTGGTGGGGGGTTGGGCACTCCCAAATTTGCTAGCTTCAAGTAGTTAGTGTCAGGATCAAATGGCACTGTTGAGCACCCAGGTGGTGTCGTGAGATTGGAAAACTATTGGGCGTCAGAAAACACCAAACAATATAAAACACGCAAGCAAAGGATAAGAGGGCTGCCCCCTACAGATATGTCAGAGATAATCTATACTAAGTGGGCAGAAAGAGACAATTTTTCAAAGGATTCTTTTGATGCTATTAGGATCCTTAAGAATAGAAATGCAACAGAAAATTTATGAATTTTCCAACTGTTCTTTCCTGCTGGATGTGTGTGTGTGTGTGTGTGTTTAAAAACACAAGTTTTTAAATATGTACTACTTGAAAAAACAAAAACCTCTGATGAGGAGATATAACTCTATCATGTAAATTTCAAGGCAAATTACACCTCTATGTATTATAATGCAGTACACTTCTCACGCAGGAACTGGAAGATACATATAGTCAAAGCTGATCATTGGTTTTGCTTTGTACTTATGTCATGGGGAGGTAGTAGAGTTGGTAATTAAAAAGCAGAAGCCAAAAGAAAAAAAAAGAGAGAGAAACAAAAGCTAAGAAATTCAGATAATTATGTAACAATCATTTGCTTAACTTAGATGTGCCCAAATGCAATCTTTCATATATCAGAAAAGGAGTTAAATGATGACAATATTAACTTTTGCATAAGTTGGCCTCTAAATTGATGACCTTGCTCTTGGACTGTACTGTATTTTAACACACAAATATGCTATTGCCATAGTATTTTAGATGTGGTTAGGGACCTGAGAGATGGAATCCAACAGTTTAACCTACGTGGGCGCCAGCTAATGACTCTGTGCTTTAGTTCTGGGCTTGCTCACCCGAATCACACACAGTGGCGATGTCCCCAGTAGTTTCACTCGCAGAGACAGCCGTGACGGGGCTTTTGTGTCCCGCCAGGCTCTGTACATAGCACAACCTGAAAGACCAAAGACAAATTTGCATCTGATCATTAAATATCATTAGATTCTCTTGTATAATTCCTTCCCTTAGTGTATGGACCTATTATTCATAAGGTATTCCCCACTATTTTCCTAACTGATCTTTTGATTTCAATAGGATTACAAACTAAAGTTTGTATTTCATGCTTAAAATAATCATAAGGTATGCAGAAGCTTTTGATCTTGATGAAGTCCCAAAAGTTCATTTTTGCTTTTGTTTCCTTTGCCTTTGGTGACATATCTTGAAAGAAGTTGCTGTGGCTGATATCAAAGAGGTTACTGCCTATGTTCTCCTCTAGGATTCTGATGGATTCCTGTCTCACATTGAGGACCTTTATCCATTTCGAGTTTATCTTTGTATACGGTGTAAGAGAATGGTCCAGTTTCATTCTTCTACATATAGCTGTCCAATTTTCCCAGCACCATTTATTGAAGAGACTGTCTTTTTTCCACTGGATATTTTTTCCTGCTTTGTCGAAAATTATTTGACCATAGAGTTGAGGGTCCATATCTGGGCTCTCTACTCTGTT
>PISX010020633.1:0-35329 GCA_004024625.1 Mellivora capensis | reverse complement strand
CATTACCCCACCCACCTTTCCCGACCCCCTCCCCCCAGCAGCCCTGTTTGTTTTGTAAGATTAAGAGTCACTTATGGTTTGTCTCCCTCCCAATCCCATCTTGTTTCTTTTCTTCTTTTTCTGCCCCCCTAGTCCCCCATGTTGCATCTCCACTTCCTCATATCAGGGATATCATATGATAGTTGTCTTTCTCTGATTGTATAGTCATTACTTCTTTTTGCATTTTCAGGTTTGGTTTGCTACATGGATTACAGGAAAATAGCTCTGGATAGCCCTGAACTTTCTAAAGGTAAGAGAACAGTAGATGGTAGATTGATGATCAAATATGAAGATGATCAAATATGGCCAAAATATTTATATGATCACTGGGCTGTCTATGGAGAAGCAAATTAGACAAATAAAAGCTAAATCACCATTTACTTGGGGTCCAATTACCGCTCCTCTGTCTCTGGTTCCAGGTTAATCTGACAGACACAAGGCTCTCCCACTAGAAGACTGAACTATTCCAAGTTGTTGTTGTTTTTTTAAGATTTTATTTATTTCTTTGACAGAGAGATAGCACAAGCAAGCAGGGCAGCAGGCAGAGGGAGAGAGAGAAGCTGGGCAGGGAGCACAATGTGAAGATTGATCCCGGGACCCTGAAATCATGACCTGAGCTGAAAGCAGCCGCTTAGCCAATTGAGCCACCCAGGCACCCCTGAACTATTCCAAATTTCTAAGCAAATCTAGAAACATAGCCTCACAGAGGGCCTATAGCAAATTGATGTTTTCTATACTCTCAACCTCAAGCGAGAGGAGCAAGCCATAGGTTCATGGGTCTGAGCAGGCCAGGTTGATGCAAAAAGCTAATGGGGGGAGGTGGAGACAGGGCAAAGAGTAGAAGACACTTTAAAAATGTATTTTTTTCTCCCAGTCTGTGGGTTGCCTCTTTGTTTTGTTGACTGTTTCCTTTGCTATGCAGAAGCTTTTGATCTTGATGAAGTCCCAAAAGTTCATTTTCACTTTTGTTTCCTTTGCCTTTGGAGACATATCTTGAAAGAAGTTGCTGTGACCGATGTTGAAGATATTCACCAATGACACTACAGACAGAGAGCTGATATCCAAGATCTATAAAGAACTCTCAAACTCAACACACACAAAACAGATAAGCACGTCAAAAAATGGGCAGAAGACATGAACAGACACTTCTCCAAAGAAGACATACAAATGGCTAAGAGACACATAAAAAAATGTTCATCATCATTAGCCACAAGGGAGATTCAAATCAAAACCACATTGAGATACCACCTTACACCAGTTAGAATGGCCAGAATTAGCAAGACAGGAAACAACAAGTGCTGGAGAGGATGTGGAGAAAGGGGAACCCTCTTGCACTGTTGGTGGGAATGTAAGTTGGTGCAGCCACTTTGGAAAACAGTGTGGAGATTCCTTAAGAAATTAAAAATAGAGCTACCTTATGACCCTGCAATTATTATACATAGTATTGCACTACTGGGTATTCACCCCAAATAATTAATACTTATTAATGTATTAATAAGTATGTATAATTATATATTATACATACTTATTAATACATTAATATATAATGTATATATATAATATATACATTATACATACTTATTAATTATATAATGTATAATAATTACATAGTATTGCACTACATTATTATATAATGTATATATTAATATACAATAATATAATGTATATATTAATACATTAATACATAATGTATATATATAATATATAATTATACATACTTATTAATTATATAATGTATAATAAATAATTACATAGTATTGCATTACTGGGTATTCACCCCAAAGATACAGATGTAGTGAAAAGAAGGGCCATCTGTACCCCAATGTTCATAGCAGCAATGGCCACAGTCGCCAAACTGTGGAAAGAACCAAGATGCCCTTCAACAGACAAATGGATAAAGAAGATATGGTCCATATATACTATGGAGTATTATGCCTCCATCAGAAAGGATGAATACTCAACTTTTGTATTAACATGGACGGGACTAGAAGAGATTAAGCTCAGTGCATAATGTTGTTTGACTTATTAGTCAAACAGAGAGAGTCAATTATCATATGGTTTCACTTCCTTGTGGAGCATAAGGAATAACACGGAGGACCCTGAGAGATGGAGAAGAGAAGTGAATTGAGGGAAATCATTGTTTATTCACCACACCCAGTGCTCAGTGTTTCTGAGAAACAAACTGGGGGTTTTGGAGGGGGGAGTGAGGGCTGGGGTGAGCCTGGTGGTGGGTATTATGGAGGGCACGTACTGCATGGAGCACTGGGTATGGTGAATAAACAATGAATTTTGGAACATTGAAAAAAAAAAGAAAAAAATCTTTTAAAAAAATGTATCTTTTTTTTCTTTCTCAGCCTTTGAATTAAACTTAATTACATTTAAGGTAGAGAAGAATATTGTCCCACCTCCATTTCCTTTGTATTTGTTCATGTCAAGCATGTCTTCCTAACAGGTACAACAGTGACTTGAGATATAAATATTTCTGTCAATTCATCAGCTGGGTATTATGGAGGCCAAAAAAAAAAATCAGTCTCCTGAGTGAATTAAACATGTTTGAGTTTTTGTTACTTTATGGAATTCAGACACTCTGATCTGAATGCTCCAATTGTTTTTGCACAGCATTAAAAAAATGCAAGCGAGAAAAATCATCCTTCAGCTCTAAGAGGTAATTCACACAAATAATCCCCAAAAGACAGACGCAGAAAGGGACTATCACACACGGAATGGACTTTGAAGATCCTGGATTAGCTACTTGGCCTGGTTACTAGACTGACCTTGACTCTGGACATATTTTTTTTCCATCTCCTTTATAATCCTTATATGTGAGCTAAGAGACACAGACTCACTGGGTAAAATCTAAGATTGCTTCTAGGTGTATGACTCTGAACCTGGGGGAACAGCCATGTTACACATGCAGTATAATTACATAGTATAAAAACATAGTCCTGTCTATAAATAGAAGCGCTGTAACATTTAATACCTTCCCAAACGCATAATTCTCACTGCAAAACAATGAAGTTAGTAAAGATAGCTTCTATCAAATTGACAGGAGTTGCTGAAAATTCCATTAATTTTTAAACAAATTTATGCTGTTATGTTTTACTTCATTTGTTTTTTTAATTCATTTTGAACACTCAAATAAGTCAGTCTTTTATCAACATTATGATATATTCAGTTTCCACCAAGCAGGACCCATTAGTAATTTTTCAAAATTTCTGCAAAGAAGAAATAAAACATACATGTTAAAACTGACCTTTTTGTGGATTTATGTATTACTCTGAATAGAGTGACAGATCTCTTACCTGAATGAAAAGACACTCCTTAGTTATTAATGTTTTTAGGATTATCAATTGAAAATGTAATAATTACATGCCCCTGATTTCAAATTTGTAGGCATAAAATATCCTGCCAAAGTCTAAACCACTTCTTTTTTTTTTTTTTTCAAACACATGAAACCCAGCTCAGAGCCTTCAAATTGTTTATTGCTTTCATCTTATCCCAGTTTCTATAGCAGGTTGAGTTCCCACAAATACAGCCTGAGAGTGGTGTGTAGGAAGTTTTATGGAGGAGTGCTCTCAAGATCAGCCCCTAAGGAAGAGAAAGGGCTCAGAAATGGGACAGAGGGAGAAGATGGTTGGGGACGTAGTCTCAACAAACACCTCCGCCAACCCCATAGGGACCTCTGAAGCTGGGATGGCCCCTTCTGAACTGTCCCAAGTTAAGGTATAGCAGCTGGCAGACTAAGTCCTTCAGTCCCAAAGTGGGGCTGTGAGGCTCATCAAAGCATCCCCTACAGTTCCTAATAGTGCCAGGTCTAAGTATGTTAACAGTCTGGTGGGTCTGTTGTCAGCAAATATTTGTTGAATATATACCATGTGCTCACTGCTACAGAGATGACTAAATTGTATATATATCTTTGCTACCAAGACAATTAACAGTTTAGCTGAGGAGAGCAGATTTTAAAAATCACATGATAACACTTTAAAATAACAAATAAACAGTATCCGAGAAGTGAGGATAATCAAAGATCATTTTAAAAAATTGAAGGAGAGAGAGATGACTTAATTCTGTGACATGTGGAACAGAACTGTATTTATGCCTTTAATGTCACTAGGATTTTGATGGGTAGAAAACAGCAGGAAAGCCATTCTGGGTAACAAGGTAGCAACAAGAGATCAGAAGGCAAAATGTAAGTAACCTTCGTAAAAAGGGCCATAACCCTTTGAAGCAGACCATATTAAGACTAGACGTGCACAGGGAGATGTGGAAGGTACTTGGATGAGGCCAGCTCTTCTGTTAAGTGCAAAGATGGAAGCATTTGGCTCTTCCAGGACCGGCAACAGCAATGACAGCTTTTGATTTATCAACTTCTGACCAGAGCAGAGGCAGTCTGGTTCTGGGACTCACTGTGGAAGCATCTCTCTTGGCAGGCCAGTTCTGCAGTATGATTCTTGGAAGCCCAGCCTAGAGGCCATTTTTCTGCATTTCCAATGATTCTTTGGGCTAATATCCCTTAATAAATGGCTATCTTTCTGCTTAAGTCAGTAAAAACAAGTTCTTCTGTCTGCAAACTAAGAACCCTATCATAAATACATTTTCTTATTCAACATTCACAACAATTGCATGCGTAAATATTATCCTCATCTTACAGGTAAGTAAATTGAACCCATAAGGTTAAACAAACCATCCAAGGTTTTCCAGTAAGTATGTGAGAGGCCCAGATTTGAAACTAGAACTATCCCACTTCCTAATCCGTGTCATATCCACAATATCACAACTGTTTCCTGAAGACAGAGACATGAATGAGCCTCAATATTTTCCATATGAGCATATCTTCAAACATAATAGTTTCCACAGTGCATCATAAAATAATCATTCCAATGGGACAGCAATACCAAAAAGTGGAAAGTTGCCTGCAAACCACACCAAAGACAGAAGAGGAGAGGTCCCTGGAGCCAGTGGACCATCCTAGCTCTGCCTAACTCTACTTCCCATGATTGTTTACAAATTTAACAACCAAACTCAACAATAATCTCTGTAGTCTCATAAATAAATTCAAGGCCACAAGGGAAAGCAAGTTTTGCTTTACCCACCCCAAGTTGTTCCATATATTGAATATAATCATCTCATGAAAGTTAAGTTCTTGCCCAGGAACAATGAAGTCAATTTAACCACCTGTCTTAGCCTTTTCACCTTCAAGGTCAATTCCGTTGGGCAGACTCACTGGACAGTGGCCAAGAGTATGCATTTTCAAGACCAACCATCCTTTATTAAAAGTAGAATCTATGGCAAGATAAGGAACAAATGATACAGTACAACTACTACCTTCTCCTTCGCCCAAGGAAATATGCTCACCACTGGACTCTAACCTACAGGCTTCATCGTGGTAAACTAGCAGGAAGACTCATGGTGAGTGAGTCTCAGGGTAGCCATTTTGTACCGACCACAACTAGCTCTCCGAAATTCTGCCAGAGAATGACTTGGGCTCCACAGGAAAGGGAATTTACCCTCTGACCTCAACACTTCAAACCTGACTTCACACCAGTTTAAAACACTTCATGGCGCATTTCCATTCATATAGTATTCTTCTGGATATTCCTTTCTGTCCTCAATTCCATCTTTAGCACAGCTGACAAATGTTGCATGGATACACAGCTGTCTCCCGAGAGGAGCCCCATACTTTTTAAACAGCTTTAATTGTGACCTGACCTACAGACAGGCTGCATACTTCAGTGTACTGACAGCTAAGTCATGTCTTTTGTCCCAGGCACACAGATACAGCAGGGTAGGGAAAGTTCATATGGAATGCTCACATTTCCAAATGTAAATAAATGGCTCAGACCAGAGGCCCAGTGCACTTAAGTTTGGAAGACAAAACCTCCCAAAGAAAAGAGTGACCTGAAGGGGACTTTTCAGAAATCCCTGCAGGACCATGTGGCTCTGACAGCTGCACCTGGAGGGCTGAACGAAGCAGATCTACTACCAGCAGGAGCCCAGATGTCCTGCACTGGGTAGGACTTAACTTTCTGTTCCTTCCCGACCTATTCCCTAAATATCTTTCAGATACATTTTTTTCCCCTCCTGAGCCCTATTCCTCTCTTCTTTTCTTTCCTTTGTCCCTCTTCTCTCTGTTAAACTTTGTCCTTATTCTTTTAGCATTTTCTTCTATTTCCTGGTTCTACAGCTCTTATTTTTCTTATACTTGGAACCTTTTTATTTTCTTCCAGTTTTCCAAGAAACTTTCACACACAGCTGGTCCCATCTGTCTCCCCTAAATAATCCTCCCCCCTCCTTAACTATAACTCATTTCCTCTCTAATTCCACCTGCTTTTAAGAGGCTGGACCCTATAATCTCCACACCCTAAATCCTAATAACTTGGGAGAGCACCAAACGGGGACCCTTAATTCTATCATCTTGTAAACCAGGCACAGATATCAGGCTCACAGTGTTGCCACCCTTTTTCCTTTTCCTACAATGATCTGATTTTTTAATTTATTTTTTTATATTTAGCTCATTTCAAAATGTTCACAATCTTAAAAGACAGATAATGTATGTTCACCACAGCAAAATTAGTTACAAAAGTAGAAAGATGAAAATAAAAATGACAATTCTACCTTTCAGAGAATACCCCTGGGTTTATGATTGACTCAATGAACATCGTTTTAAAGATACAAAGATGAATGAGAAAGACACTGTCCTTGCTCTTAGAGAGCCTGCATCCAGTGAGGAAAAAAATACAATACGGCACATATAGAAAACAGTAAGAATCAACAGAAGTAAGGACAAATAATTCACACTTTGGAAAAGCCACCTGGAGAAAAAGTCATCTAAGACGAGCACTGAAAGATGAGCCAGGCAGAAAAAGGAAAAAGGGAACTTCCCAAGGTAAGTCCTTAAAAATAGAGTATACCATATTCGAAGAATCAAATGGAACTCAATATGGCTGAAAAGAAGGAGTAATGTCACTCAACAGACATGAAGAAGTAAGGTGGGGCCAGAGGGTCTTGTAAAACACATAAAGAAGTTTCTGTAATGACAATGGAAACACTGAAAGATATTAAGCAAGGGAATGATCACATTCACACTTTTAATAGAACCAGAGGCCTAAAAGATGAAACCACACTATGCAATAGATGCCATATTTATAACCCGAACTTTAAGAGGAAGGAAGGCAGAGAGGCAGTCAGTCAGGGTGGTAGGGAGAGAGAGGCAAGGAGGGAGGGGAACGGAAGAGGAGAAGGGTGTGAAGAAGGAAGTTAGAAGGGAAAGAAGGAAAGAAGGAGGATGGGAGGGAGGGAGGGAGGGAGGAAGGAAGGAAAGAAGTAAGGAAGGAAGGACAGGTAATAAATAGTAGAGCCAGGACACAGTCTCAGGCAGTCAACTATATTACTTTCTTATGATGCCTGTTACATTGTTTATTGAGCCCTAACCATTTTGGGAGATTAATCGAGAAACTCAGATAAATATGTTTTTTACGTGAGCTATACATTTTGTGTTTTATAATGGAATTAGCTCTTTGCATTGGTCTTAAGGAGTGGTTGATTCCCCTGGTTGAGGAACTGGGTATGCTGGAACCATGTATGAGGAAAGGTTTTTTGAAGCACACTCCACAAGCACTCTCAGTACCCAAGACTAGAAGTGATAATGTGAAATTATCCAAATTGCTGTTCTGAACGTCTCAAAGTCATAAATGATTACTCAACCTTATGCTTTCATTTCCCTGTGTAGCTCTTACCACACCTTATTTCTAATTATTATTATTGTTGAAAGTTGATCAAGATCCTAAAATATCTTACGATTTCCCTATTCTCTACAATGCCTTTTCTAGTACTCAGTGACACCAGGGCAACTTCTGTTCCTCATAAAGTAATACAGTCGATAGAATTGTTTGGACTTGAGCCTTAATATCAGACAAATGCTTCTCAAACTTCTTTTATGGAAACTCAGGAAAAAAGTGGGTATATTTCATACTGAGATTTAGTACAAACATAAATATCCATATAATTGAAATGAAAGTTCAGAAAAACAATAATTACCACTAATTATGTGATGCAGGCTTCCATTTTCTTCTCCATTCCATTCAATTCGATCCTATTTCTCTTCTATTCTATTCAGCCCTAAACTGGTACAACCACTTCAGCAAATTCTTTGGTAAGGATCCACTAAAGTGCAATATACCATATCAAATGACCCAACAATTTCACTCTTAGGTATATACTCAGGATAAATAAGTACATGTGTCCACCATTAGACTTGTTTAGAATAGTCATAGAAGTAATATGAACAAAAGAAATGTTCATAATGCCAAATATCAGAAACTACCCAAAGGCTCCTCAACAGTAGAATAGGTAAATAAATGCTGGTATATTCACACAATGGAGCACTACCATTGTCTGTAATAATATAGATGAATTTCCCACACATAATGTTAGACACAAAAGAGTTCAGACTGTATGAACCTACTTATATAGAGTTCAAAACAGCCTGAAGTAATCCGTGCTGTTGTAAGTCAGGACAATGGGACCCCTCTGAAGGGGTAGTGATTTGAAGGAGTCATGGTTGGGGGAGTTTCTAGGTACCTGGTGCTTCTTGATCTAGGGATCTAGATGCTGGCTATGGGGGTGGGGGGTTCAACTTATGAAAATGTATCAAACCATGTGTGTACTTTTCTGTATGTAAACCATATTTCAGTAAAACATTAAGAAAATATACTGGTCATAAACCACAAATTATATCCTCCCACTCACAAATCACTTGCAACCTGAAATTTAAAATTTCCTATGTTAAATACTAAGACTACCAATGGGAGACATACTATGGACATACTATGACATATAAAAATATTTACATTTTATTTACAAAAAATAAAATAAAAAAGCTCAAAAGTCTTATTTATGAACCATTAGATAACCAAATAAAAAGAATCCAAAAGAATGAAATAGAAGAATATACTATCCTACCTTACCTGATTTTAATAAATTTGCAACTGCTTTTTTTTTTTAAGATTTTTATTTATTTATTTGACAGGGCACAAGGTAGGCAGAGAGGAGGCAGAGAGAGAGGAGGAAGCAGGTTCCCTGCTGAGCAGAGAGCCCAATGTGGGGCTCCATCCCAGGACTCTGGGATCATGACCTGAGCCGAAGGCAGAGGTTTTAACCCACTAAGCCACCCAGGCGCCCTTTTGCAGCTGCTTTCAATTCATATTTTTATTGAATCTCTCATATGAATCTATACTTGCTGCCAATCACTTTCTTAAGAAACACTTCTGAATATGCTTATCTAGCTTTTTCCATAGTTTCCAAGCCACCTTCTTATTTAAACAGCCAGAACAGCTCACTGGTAAGGAAAATCTGCCCTAATGCTCCTTTTTATGGTCCTTCCCAGTGGAATCTGTTTTTCCTCTTAGAACATCCATCTATGACAACACGTCCTCAGAAGCTTCAACCTGTTCCATCCTATTCCTGAAGTGAGAACAGATGCCACCTGACCATGGTCGACTACATTCATAGATGAGTATGGGGTGTGGTACTTTAAAGAGACCCAGATGTATTTCCATTCACAACCATTATCTTTCTCGAGCAAAGTGCAGATTACAAGCTACACTGTGTCATGCTTTTGTTTTTCAAATAGCAGATTATTACATACATAGGGCAGATGTCTTCCAGGATATTTCTTGGCTGACATCTTTATTCCGTGAGTCCATGAGAGTTTTCTTCAAATTCTACAAAGTACTAAGACCTCCACATGAAGGCTGTCCAGCTATCTTGGAAAAGTGGTTTCTGTTTTAGCTGGCCTGTAAGTGTCAATCCATCATGGACTGTAGATGCCATTGCCTGCCTTGAGCTCCACTCCCCCACCCCCTCCACCCCCTCCACCCCCACATCGCCTCACTGTGGAACCAATAAAGGTCTTTGGGGCCTTACAATCTCTTCTGAAATCTAGATTGCATCAGTTTCCAAGGACGTCTGACTTTGGCTATCCAAAATATCTGCCCAAGTCCCCCTTTCTCTTCACATCTGTCTAAACACAAGGGCAAGAGATACTGTGCATGATGCAAAGCCAAGAGACAGTGCAATGCTCTTCAGACCCAGAGTCAACAGTGAGAATGACATGAAACAAACTCAAACTGCTTTTTACAAAAGCTGAATTTAAAATTTCTGTCTGCTAAAAGCACATTTGAAAAATGAAATCTTTCCATATGGCTTTATTTTCTTCTATATAAAAGGGCTAGACTGAATTCTGCTATATTCAAAAAAAAAATAGAGCTCTATGTACATAGTGCTGACATATACACTAAAGTCATCTGGAAAAAAATACAAACTATTATCACAAATGCCAAATGCCAAAAGTAGCCAGTCTCATTCTATTGAGACAGATTGAGGGGGAAATGTGTTTAGCTGACAGAATGAATAGTGAAAATTGATCTCTGATTATCAAATACACTGTAACCAGACATGAGGGTTGGGAAATTTCGAAACATTGTATTTTGCACACAATATGAACTGAAAGCCTTCAAATGAACGTTTTTCAAGAGCTTCTTAACAGCCAAGGATGAAATTATTCACATCAGAGTAAGTATTTGCATTAGGTATTCCTCTTTAATTCTTGGAGGGGGGAATCCATCTTTTAGTGAAGTATACTTTTACACAAAGTTTTGGATCTCAAATGGAAAGAAACAGCATATTCCATAAAAAGAACATTTAGCACCTGGTATTCAAAATACCCCGTCTCCCCTCCTCTTTTATGAACACAGCTGTATTAGAGCCCAGATATTTAAGCTTATACAGCAAATTTGTAATAGAGCCACATTTCCTTTTGGAATATAATACAGCTACAAACAAAAAAAGGTCATATTTCCTTCAGTTATTTGACAAATGGCCACATCCTCACACCAATAAGAAAGTCCAGGGGAATCCAGATACTACCAGGAAAACAAGCAGAGATAAAATGAGGGTAGTCTAACCCTTCTCTTTCATTTGCCATAAAATAAATCCAAGAAAAGGAAAGGAAAGGAAGAGAAAAAAAAAAAAAGAGAAGCATTTCTAAGACTAAAGGTCATATTTTAAGACATAAAGATTTCTTTTTTAACTATGTCTTTTTTTTTCTTTTTGGCTAAGAAGCAGGATCTTATTTTTGCTGAAACACAAGAAAGCATTTCACAAAAAACCTGAATTGTACATAACTTATAGAAAAAACACTTGATGGGATAGTTAACATAATCCCCACAGTCCCAGCTCTTTCAAATAACAGACTAATTCCATTTCCTTCCATTCTGCTACCAAATTCTGCCTCTCTCCATTGCTACCATTTCTCCTACTTTGTTTTGTCTTTCCCTTCAGTAAACTCGACACTCTGGTAATTCAATCTCCTGCTCAATGTCATGGTTGAATCAAATTGCTGTCACTCAAAATATAACCTGCGGCTTGAACTATGGCACGGTTGAATGATCAGGGCAAATATCCCCAAATCTGGAATTTCTGGGTTTTCAACTACTGAGCTACTAAGTGGTTTTAGACAAGATCTTCTCTATGCCTCAAGAGAACAGGTTAAATCCTGTTTGTACTGACGGGGACTCCATAGGGTGGGGCGCTACAGGCGAGGAGAACTCCACCTGTGACTAGGCTCTCCGTGGGTTAGTGGAGAATTGGTCATCATGGAATTTAAGCAGCAAATTGGCAACAACAGCATTGACCTCACAAGATGGACGTGGGTATTAGCAAGTAATGAAGAAGCTTAGCAAAATGTCACTTTCACACCAGGGTAGAAATCAGAAAAGACCAAAAGGGAGCCCTCTTTAAAGGTGTCTTTACTTGTGCAGTATAAATAATGAGGTTTCACAAAGAAAACCACTTCCATTCCTACCACTAGCTCTACTTAAACAAGTTTCAGGCCAATAAAAACACAAGCGTTGGTTTACAAGGGTTAGGAGAAATGAAGGAAGGTGGTGAATCTCCCTTGAGTTCAGAAGTTTAAAAAGAAAATCCTAAGGATAGAAAGTGAAAATCATATTGATATGGACTTTTAAAAATTTTTTTACTATAATTCAAGATATAAACCAAGACCAAGTATATTATACAAATGTTATTAGACAAAGAATAGAAACTATTCTAAGGACTATAAAAGAAGAACACCTGAAGAAACAGGGCTTGATTATGAATAAGAAATTACGAACACACAAATGATTACAGCCAACTAACCTGCTGGATATTTGTTATGCACTGGGAAAGGAGTGTTGAAAGGAACCCAGAGGATGAAACTGGTGTTGGAAAACCATCTGACAGGATCCAGAGCTAAGACACCCTGCTCAGAGACCAGAGATCTCTGCCTAGCAAACTCACTCCAAAGGAGAAAGGGGGCAAACAGATAGCTCTTTGCTGAGTCCTATCACGAACAAGGCACTCCATAAATCTTTGTAAAATTGAATTGTTGAAATAAACCATACTCAGAGAGAAGAACTGGGATTTTTCAAATTACAACAGCTGCCTCTATGAGTTGTACTGCTCAAACACAGAGTGGTTTGGAAAGAGGACACCAGAACTAAATAATCTCCTTTGCAACTGATAGTAAAATTAGAGGGAAAGCAAATAGCAAGAGAGCAGACAATCAAAATCAAATGGATGTGGACCACTTAAGTAATTGGGTCAAGGGATAGTAAATGCAGTTCAATTTAGGATAATGTTCAATAAATTGCTTTAAGAAATAACCTAGGGAATACAGGTTAAATGGAACAACCACGTAGGAGATTGATCTGCAAGTCACAATAAAGAAAATCATTGAAACTAACCACTAGAGCATTACCAACATTAGTTAAAAGGCCATAGTGACCCTAACAGTGAAAATGCAAATAGACCCACTCAGACCACAGAGCAGCTGTCCTCATTCATGTGCTTCTTTCTGTTCATCCTGTGGTAGGGAAAAGTTAGGCATTTTACAAGCAGCTCTCCAAACTTAATATATTTCAAGAATACTATGGGCTTCCCCAATTTCTCTCCAAATTTCCTTATTTGCTCGGGAATATAGGCAGTTATAGTCACAGATAAAATGGTCATGGTACAAGTGTTACTACCCACTGTCGAATTCTTTGGTCAAATACTAAGGGTGGCACAGAGAATTTGTGTGCCACAGATAGAGGGCTTTCCCCTAAAGAAGGTGGGGTTATGGCATAAAGAGAATACCAACCTTACAGGTAAGAGCAGGTAAAACTAAAAGTCAATCAAGCCCACACTTTCCCCAGGAACAGAGTTGGAAATGACTGACATCTGTCTATTCAAATTTAAATTTGCTTCCTTTAGTTACAGAAAGAAACATGGGGATACCACTTCATTTCAATGGACATTTGCTGTGCGGTATGCCAGACAGGGGGTGCTGGGCGCTGGGGATTCCACAACGACTGAGCTACAGTCCCCGCCTCTGGAGACCCAGTCAGATCATCACAGCACAGTGCACAGGGAGAGGACAGATTCTGCTGCGTGTAAGGTGATCACACAGATTTCTCTGCAGATCTGAACTGGATATAAATTTGGAACAAGTTTCCAAACCCCAGAAATAAAAAAAATAATGTTTTATTGGTATCTCTAAGGCCCAAATGAAAAAGAGATGAACTTCAATCATTTTGCTAAACAAAAACGGTCTGTTCTTGCCAGTAAGAACAGCAGCTTGAGCCACGCTATTCCAGCCAACTTCCTTTCTCATCTCAAATCTGTCCCATTTTGCCCCAGCCTTGGAGGAGTCTGCTCTTCCAAACAGCTGAGACTCACCTGGATTCCTGAAAGGAGCGGGTTAACCCAGCCAGACTCACTAGGTGTCTGGATTTCACAGACTCAAGGAAAAACATCTTAATGGAAAGCAACCCAGACGTGAGAGTCTGAGATAGGTTGGTTTGGATCCAGCCTCTACATTCTATTGTTGAGCATCTCTCAACCTCAACCTACTCATCTTCACTGTTAACTTGTCCTTCATACTAAACAAGGTAATATAGGTAACAGAGCACCTAGCACATACCTCAATTAATGTTGAGACCCATTCCATCCCATTATTCCCGTCAGATGCTGGGCAAAGATACTTTCCTATATTCCATTCTTCCATTCAGCATGTCTCTAAAAAGTAGCAGACAGTGGAAATGGCCTCAGCTGGTCATGGCATTCCAAAGGATACCTAAGTTTCTATCTTGGAGTAAAAACATGGAGTGTCTATAGTGGGGAAGACATCCCTCCTTCTAGCAAATACTTCCAGAATCATCCTTCTCAAAACAGTCTCAGATGTGACAAAACCATACTTGGTTTTGTCAAAGATGAGTCATGTCTCAGCCACAGTGAAAGAACTGGATATGGGAGAATTTTGCCAAAGTGAAATGGAAGAGTGAAATGAAGAGCGAAAAGAAAAAAAAAAAAAAGCACTATGCTTATTCTCACTTTGGCTAAGGAATTTTATAGAAGAGAGGTTGAATAACAGGACAAAGACACACAGATTTCAGAAGGAAGCTGATGAGTGGTGTGCCTCAATTTCCACCCTTGTGCTCTATTTTGGCAGGAACTAAATCTGCCTTTTTCACTGTCACGGCCCTAACGCTTAGCGCCTAGCAACACCCAGAGCCTGCAACTCCTGGCAATACCTAACAACACTTCAACATAATAAGTACTCGATAGGTGCCTATAAATCAATAATCTTAAGAAAGGTAAAATTAGAAGCATGCAGCAACTCGGAACCTGCCCTTAAAGCAAAACCTAATAAAATATGCACATCGAAAAGTAAATACCAGTTCCAGTGTAGGACAAAATGAGCCATTTTTTCCAAACTAGCAATGATTGTGAAGTAAGTTCCCCCATTCCTACCCAATCATTATCTTGCAATAACCCCCACCCCTCTTTTTTCAGGATAATTTGCTATCCAGTCCCAAAAACAACTCTCCACATAAAATATATTTCATCATAGTTCAAACTTACAACATTTTTAAATAAAGAAACACCAGATGATCACTAGGAGAGCTAATACTTTGGTGCCAAACAACCAAACAGATGTGATTCCTACCACTTCCTACCTTTCCAAAAGACGTGATTAATGGGGAATTATAGGAATATTCTAATTCTTGATGAAAAGTTTGATTGATTTATTGGTGCCTGCAGCCAAACAATAACCAGGTCCATGTTTCAAAACACTACAGATGACCCAGAATCTGGGGCTCATCATGATTCTATACTTTGTTACATGACTGGTGCCAAGAAAATCTCCTCCTGGCTCAGTAATCCTTCTTCCTTTCTGGATAAATTCTACATAGCTTTCCCTTTAGCTCCTGCTTCAGGTTAAGGTTTCTTGCAGCAGCAGCCTTGTAAATGACTTCTGTCTTTGGAAGATTCATTAAGGTTACACCATGTCTCTGATTCCCACCTTTGGAACAATTTCCCTTTCCACCCAAACAGGACCTTGCACAGAAGTCTCAGTCCAGCATCGATCATCCCTGGGAACCATCATGGTCCTTCTGTCCTTGGAGTAGGTTGGGTTCTTCGGCTCTGTGTCTGTGCAGTATTTGTATCTCCCGCATGGCACATCTGCATATATTATTATTAATGTCTATTTGATTGCCTATCTTTCCAACTAGACTGAATGACCATGAGGAAAACATCATATCCTCAATACCTGGTGATTGTTAAGTAAATGAATGCCTCCCAAAGTTTTATCAGCCCTTAAAAGTCCAAATTTCATCCCTTCTCATGAGAGAAACCACAGCACTGTTACTTAAGCTAATAGTCTCCTGATATCCATTCTAATCTTTGTTCTTTATAACTGAACCCCAGGAGTTTTGGCAAGGAACAAGGCCACATAGCTGGGGATGCTTCCAGCCTCCCTTGCCGCTAGGCTCTGGGTGTGAGCTGAAGAATTGTGTACAACTTCCAGGTTGTGTCATTAAAATGAGGCTGCCTCTCCTCTACTTGCTCCTTCCCACTCCTAAAGGCTGGAAAGCAAACACAGTGGTGCTGAGACAGATGCAGCAGGAAGATGAGGACAACAACCTAATGATGGCAGAATCATAAGACAGATGAAACTTAGTCCTGGGTAACCTCAGATAGTAGACCCATCTGTCCACCCTGGACTGCTCACCTGTCCCTAGACTTACATCAGAGAGAAGCTGACTTGTCTCTTTATGCCTCTGAATTCTGGGGTCTCTCTCTTTTAGCATCGTAAGTTGAACCTTTAATAATCCATGTCACTTATAAATTCCTGTAACTTGATTTTGCCTACAGAAAGGGACATTTTTGAAGTTTCCTAACCAAGTATCTAAACACTGATTATCACTTTCCTAACCAAGTATCTAAACACTGAATATCACATCATGGATATAGGAAACTCATAATCATCTACTATTCATGTAGCTACTATCCAAAAGCAATAAACAATTCAGTAGAGCCTAATTCTGTTTACAACTTGCACCAAAGTCAATGCTTTGTTTATATAACTGATGGCTGCTGTCTTAATTTGGGGTCGTGCTAAGTGACACCAACTAGCAAAGTGGCAAATCATCCTTTTCAATGTAATTTTGGAGCACTATTTATTTGTATAAATAGTGTATTTAAACAGGTCTAAAGCATGTTCAATACCTGTTACCAACCCAAAAGACCTTATAATACTACAACTAGAAGAAATACAATGGATTCTCAGAGGATGCTTGTAGAATCAGTCCTGGGCCTTCAAGCCACACCTTGTACATTTGAGTATTTTAGAAAATTAATATTTTTCTGTTAAAAATAATAAACCCCATGAGACATTACAACAGATTTGGTTCTTCTCTTTCTTTTTCTGGGACTTGAACCCTGAATTCAGGGAGAATGCTCATAATGCCTGTCTCAGCTTTTAAAGGCACATTCGGCTTGTCATGGGTTATGAGCTGGACTCAACTTTTGCCACAAGTAATTTCCTACAGACACAACAGTTTATAGACTTCTCCAGGTGTCCAAGATGGACCAGGTGGGAAAAAAAAAAAAACAAATTCTCTTTAAACAAAAAGCTTCTAGCTATAATCCCCTCATGGAAAGCCTCCTCTACAGGTAAGTGTTTCTGGCTTTTAAACCATTTATGCTTCCAGTTAGACTTAGAATGGTTACCATGTTCTCATTAGGATCCGTCTACATGAGTAACTACATCACTTCCTTTGGGTTTTTATGCAAATGTCATCTTATTAGTGAGGTCTTCTCTGCCCAGTCTTATCTAAAATTTCAGGCCTTGTGATACTCCCTGTCCCTATAGTATTATCTAATGTACCCTATATTTTACAGATTACTTTTATTATGATGTGTTTCCCCTATTTAGAGTATAAACTCCATGAGGGCAGAGAAGCATGTCTTTTTTATTTAGCATTATTCCCAATGCCTAGAACAGTATCTGACATACATAGGAGAAGGGGATTTTAGGAAATACACATTGAATTTCTGAATGGAGGCCCTTTTTGAAATTTATATTGAGCACCTCAGGGGGGTATTTTCTAATCCTAGTGCTTACTCACACATCGTGATTAGGCCAACCACATAGCTCATGGACATAAGTGCCCCCACTTGCTTGATTTTGTTTTATCCATAGCCACTGATACAAAAATTATTAAGATGTCATAAGAGGAAAAAGAAGATCTCAACCCAAATGCCCTTAAACCAAAACAGAGTGGTTTCTAATCAAATTAAAAAGGTTTGGTTTCTGTTATGGATTGAATTGTGTCTCCCCTAAAAAAGATATGTTGAAGTCCTGAATCTACCATCTCAGAATGTGATCTTACTTAGAAACAGGGTCTTTAGAAAGGTAAACAGGTTAAAATGAGGTCATTAGGATGGATCTGAATCCAGTATGACTGATGTCCTTCAAAGGGGCTGAGGGAGAATACGGACATGGACAGAAGGAAGAAGATGTGAACACAGGTAGGGAAAAGACAGCACAAAACCGGATGTACAAGCCAAGGGACACCAAGGATTGTCAGCAAATACCAGAAACTAGAAGAAGCAAGGGAAGAGTCTCCCCTAGAGGAACCAGACAGAGCTTGGCCCTGCTGACACTGTGATTTCAGACTTCTGACCTCCAGAACTGTCAAATAACAAATTTCTGTTACTTCAAGCCACCTAGTTTTCAGTGCTTTGTTTCAGCAGTCCCAGACAACTGATTCAGCTT
Organism: Mellivora capensis; assembly: GCA_004024625.1. Classification (NCBI taxonomy): domain Eukaryota; kingdom Metazoa; phylum Chordata; class Mammalia; order Carnivora; family Mustelidae; genus Mellivora; species Mellivora capensis. Next base: position 17,145 of record PISX010020633.1, on the reverse strand, counting down.
TGTATAAACCTTAATGCAGGACCCATTTTCTTTAATCAGGACCATATTTCTCTCTCTCCAGTCTTAGCTACCAAGTCCTCAGGCTCAGATGGTTCTTCTCCTTGCTCCCAAGAAGGCTGCCAGCAATTTCCAGGGCTTCTTGCTTCTTCATATTTGATAGAGAGAGTCAGCTATTGCAATAGCCAATTAAAGTCTGGGACTTGTGTCACATGCCTAACGTAGACTGTTTGACTTATGTGCCCAAATAGCCAATCAATTACAGTGTCCAAGCAGATGGACTGTGCTGACTGCTTTGAGACCATCAGGGACTCCCCCCTGAGATGGAGGATGAGTCAAGTCCTGTGGTAGTCACTGCTGGTGCTCATACACCTCCCCTCAGCCCTCACTCTATTCAGCTGAGACTGCTCACTGCAAGCACCTCTTGCCTTCTGCTTGTTGGCTTTTTTCCTTCTTTTTTCTTACCACAAAAACATATCCGGCCCATGCACCAAGCAAGCTAAAAGCTCCAGAGTTAAGCCCCCAAGAAGCAGCCCTTGACTATGGATTTAGGGAATGAGCACATAAGTGTCCCAGATCTCAGTTGGAAAAACTCAGGTGTGTTCTAAAGAATAGCCCAGAGTTTCCCAGGGGATTGAGCTCCATTGTCCATGGTGGTTGGTTAACACACCTTTTATTGACTTTCCCTTTCTCTCTCCCACCAGTATTTCTTCTAAATTAAACTACTTTTACATAAATCTTTGTGTCATGCTTGTTTCCAGAAGTATCCAGACCAATATAAAGGCCCCAAAAATTACAAGGTAGGAAATTCAGAGTTCTTTTAGAAAAGAGAAGATGACTGGAAAGTACTACAAAGTCAACCAGTGAATGCCCACTAGTCATTAGTTTCCGCTCTTTCAATTAATTAATCTTGGTCTTTTTTCCCCCTACAGCTCTGTTAACCATATAAGAGCACAGCACTGCCTGCAGACCAAGAAGCATACACCCTGGGTTTCATCTTTGCTCTTCCTTCTCCTACTTGCTATGTTTCTATTTGCAAATTATTTCCTTTCATCATGTCTCAAGTTTCTACTTAGTGAAGACTAAGCATGACGATCCTTGTCCCTACAGAGTACAATCCCAGGAAAGCAGAGCATAGCATAAGGGAAGGTGGGTCTATTGCTATGAGTGTCAGAAGGGCATATTAAACATCATTCTCTATCACTTAGTTCCAGGGATTAGAGAAGAGTACAGCGAAAATCCAAGTCAGAAAGACTCATTATCTTTGGAATATTATCTGCCATCTGGAAACTGGCTACTGTTATTTTAACAACATAATTTAAAAATACAACTTATTTATCATTTACATTTTTTCAGCTTTATTGAGATATAATTGATATATACTACTGTGCAAGTTTAAGGCATACAATATGCTGATTTGAAACATTTATATACAAAATGATTACCACCATAACATTAGCTAACACCTCCACATCACTGATCATCAGGGAAATGTGAATTAAAACCACAATGAGGTATCACTTCATACTTGTCAGAATAGCTATCTTTATTTTTTTATTTTATTTTCTTTAAATTCAATGAATTAACATATAGTGTATTATTAGTTTCAGAGGTAGAGTTCAGGGATTCATCAGTTGCGTGTAATATCCAGTGCTCACTACATCACGTGCCCTCTTTAATGCCCATCATCCAGTTACTCCATCCCCCCACCCAACTCCCATCCAGGACCCTTAGTTTGTCTTCTACAGTTAGGAGCCTCTTATGGTTTGTCTCCCTCTCTGATTTCATCTTACTTTATTTTTCCCCTCCTTCCCCTATGCTCCTCTGTTTTGTTTCCTAAATTCAACATATGAGTGAAATCATATAGTAATTGTCTTTCTCTGATTGACTTATTTTGCCTAGCATAATAAGTCCCATCCACGTAGTTCCAAATGGTAAGTTTTGTTTTGGTTTTGTTTTTTTGATGGCTGAGTATTATTCCCTTGCATATATATATATACCACATCTTCTTCATCCATTCATCTGCCAATGAACATCTGGATTCTTTCCAAAGTTTGGCTAAAATGGACACTTCTGCTACAAACACTGGGGTACGGGTGCCCCTTTGGATCACTAAGTTTTTATCCTTCGGGTAAATACCTAGTAGGACAGTTGCTGGGTTGTAGGGTAGCTCTATTTTTAACTTTTTGAGGAACCTCCATACTGTTTTCCAGAGTAGCTGCACCAGCTTTCATTCCCACCAACAGTATAAGAGGGTTCCTTTTGCCCTTGCTTCCCTTGCCTTTGGCAATGTGACTAGGAAGAAGTTGCTGTGGCTGAGGTGGAAGAGGTTGCTGCCTGTGTTCTCAAGGATTTTGATGGATTCCTGTCTCACACTGAGGTCTTTCATCCATTTTGAGTCTATTTTTGTGTATGGTGTAAGGAAATGGTCCAGTTTCCTTCTTCTGCATATGGCTGTCCAGTATTCCCATTACCATTTGTTGAAGAGACTTTTTTCCCATTGGCTATTCCTTCCTGCTTTGTCGAAGATTAGATGACCATAGAGCTGAGGGTCCATTTCTGGGTTCTCTTTTCTATTCCACTGATCTATGTGTCCGTTTTTGTGCCAGTACCATACTGTCTTGATGATTACAGCTTTGTAACATACCTTGAAGCCTGGCATTATAATGCCACCAGCTTTGGTTTTCTTTTTCAACATTCCTCTGGCTGTTTGGGGTCTTTCCCAGTTCCATACAAATTTTAGGATTATTTGTTTTAGCTCTGTGAAAAATGTTGATGGTCTCTTGAAGGGGATTGCCCTGAATGTGCAGATGGTTCTGGGTATGACAGACATTTTAACAATATTTTTTCTTCCAACCCATGAGCATGGGATGTTTTTCCATTTCTTTGTGTCTTCCTCAATTTCTTTCATAAATCTATAGTTGTCAGAGTACAGATCTTTTATCTCTTTGGTTAAGTTTATTCCTATGTTCTTATGGTTTTTGGTGCAATTGTAAATGGGATCAATTCCTTAATTTCTCCTTCTTCCGTCTCATTGTTTGTGTATAGAAATGCACCTGATTTCTGTGCATTGATTTTATATCCCGCCACTTTGCTGAAATCCTGTAGGGGATCTAACAATTTTGGTGTGCAGTCTTTTGGTTTTCCACACAGAGTAACATGTCATCTGCAAAGAGTTTGACTTCTTTGCCTATTTGGATGCAGAATGGCTAGAATCTAAAAAAGCCAAACTCAGAGAAACAGCGTAGAACAGTGATTACCAGGGAGGGACTGGGCATGGAGGCTGGGGGGGTGGGCAGGAATGGGGGAAATGAGGAAATGCTGGTCAAAGGGTACAAACTTCCAGTTATAAGATTAATAAATTCTGGGGATCTAATGTACAGCATGGTGATTAGAGATAATAACACTAAATCTTAAATGTTCTTGCCACAAAAAAAGAAATGGTAATTGCAAATACTATCTTTAACTATTCCAGAGTAGCCCAAAAATGGTTTCCTTAATGAGGTCAGTTTTGCTGAGCCCCCAGCCTGAGTAGCCTATCAGTGGTAAGCTTTCTCCAACCTCTTCCAGAACATTTTGCCATTGCCTCTGGATGGCAGAGAAACATTCTATGGGAAAAGCCACCCTGCATCTCTAGCAAGCAAAGGCGGTGCTTTCCAAGTGTTGCAGGATCCATCCTTGCATTCTCCTTTGTTCTCTGAGTATAAGCAGATGTTAGGCATTCTTCTCATTATCTCGGGATACTGCATAATATTATTATGGTGTCAGGCTATTAAGAGGCAGCAAATGCTGTACAACAACAGCCTTAATTGAGGCTTAGAGCTGAATTGTAAGTATGTAACCTTACTTCGGGGTGTTTGCAAATGCTTTCTGGAAACAGTTTAAAAAGATGTTTTCAATTGTTCAAACAGCCTCTTGCCCTGCCAAGATCAAGTAAAAGCTTCTTAAGATACAGGCACCATAAACATATTTCTTAAGACTTCAATTTTTTTTTCTTCAGCCAGAAGCACAACAAATCTGTGAGCCAGAAAGCCTCATGCATGCCACTTCCCGGACTGTTGCAGGGAAAAACTAATGAAATGCTGCAAAAGTTGCACTCAGATCTACCGTGATCTCATGGCCACAGAATCCTATTCTTTCTTTGAAGTAACTTTCCTATGATAATAATTATCTGTCCATGAATCTAGACTTGGCGTTGGCTGATCCCTAGAGATGGGGATGCATGCAACAACAGTCCAACTCTAGCAAGGAAGCTCCCAACCCAGGAGGCTGTCATCTTAGCTGACACACTTGTCACCAAACTCATGAAGGGACTGGTCTTGAGCTCCTGGTGAACTGCAGCTCTTAAACTTTTGGTTGGAGGCACATTATGATTCTGATGTACAGGATACAGGAATGAAAAAACCTGGGTCATTTGAGATTGGTTCCAGGCAGAAACTGTTTACAACAGCCTGAGTTTCCTTTAGAGTAAAGGAAAGCATCAAGGAAAACAGAAACTGAACACTTGGAAAAATACATTCTGGAGTTCAGAAGCATACTATCCAGGCTGTGGATTATGCAGGCTAGGTTTTCCAAAGTTGGCTCCCAAAGAATTGACTCCAGTGGGGTTGTTTTTCTTTAACGACTTAACACATGCACAAGTAGGGGACAAGTTCAGTATTTTGCTGCTTGTTGGGGACAATGATCAAAAGTTATATGGGATAATCCAGAGGAACGAAGGATTACAAAATCTCAATTATGTATTTCCTAGAATCCAGAATTTGGGATCATTACTATCTTTCCAAGGAAAATGATAACAAAAAAGACTAGAGCTAGTTTAATAATTCCATATAGTTCAGCAGGAGACAGAGAAGAGGTGAGAAATAAATATCAATAATTATTTGACTGTCAGTGGGATCTATGAACAACAGGATCTGCCATGGAAATATTATTTACCTATATAAAGCTGGACTTCCTTGGAAAATAAATCTGTAATTCAAATATTATAAGTTTAGTTAGGTTTATTATCCAGCTCCATCCTCAAATCCAGCAATAAGTCTGGTTTAATAAAGTGTACTAAATAGATAAAGTCTAGCCTTGGTGGTTTTCATTTATCTTCATGTCTCATGACCAAATCTGATGTATATTAACAGGATTTTGGTAAGTAAAAGGGGATACCCAACACTCAGCCTACTCCACATTTTCCCTGTTGCATCTTCTCCTGCCCTGTTAGTATTATTTAGATTTCTGAATTTATTTTTAAAAAATTCTACTGGTGGCACAAGACTGAATTTGGGACAAAATGCCCCAAAGAAGGCTTAAGTGGCTAAGATGCACTATAGTGAATATAAACAAGGCCAGACCTAGATTCTAGCTCTGCCACTTAATGACTGTGATACTGTGTAAGTTTCTTAATGTCTCCAGATCTTGGTATCCCACAGCTATAAACAGATATAATATTATCTACTTCACAAGACTGAAGGGGATAGAGACCATTTGTGCATACATTTGCCACAGATCTGGCCACAGAGCATTTTACTTAACATGCTTTTAACGCTTTCTAGTTGCCAGGCACTATTATAAGTTAAATAAGTTTAAAAACTTGTATTTGAACTGTAGGTAGTCTGGTTCCAAAGCCAAGAGCCTAAACCACAATGCTGACCAGCCTCAATGTGTACTCAATTTGAGGATTCATGAACAGTAATTGATTATTGCTGCAATTAAAGTTGTATCAGTTAGCGACTGCTATATAACAAACATCCCAAAGAGTAGTGGCTTAAAACAATAATCTAATATTTCTTACTAGTCTATAGATCAGCTGGCTAGTTCTATTGATCTGGCTCATATTTGGCTAATCTTGGCTAGGCTCCCTTGTGAGTCTGTGGACAGCTGGCAGGTTGGCTAGAGGCTGACTGGTCTTAGATGGCTTCAAATGAGCTGAATCTTTTACATGTTTCTTTTACAGCCTTTTAGTGGGCTAGCCTGGTCATGTTCTCGTGGTTATGGCAAACATGCAATGCCAGCAAGAGACTGAGTCCAGACTGTATACTTTGCACCACATTTGTTAACATCCCATTAGGGCAAAGCAAGTCATGTGGCTGACCACAGAGTCAAGAGTTGAGTCAAAATGTCCCTCCTACAATGAGGGGAGTGAAAACCTGGGGTTATGAATCCAATAAATCTACTGTAGAAATACTCAGAATAATAGGAACAGCATAATTAAACTTGAAAAATGAAATCTTTCAACAAATATGTATCAAAAACATACATGAACCCATGAGGAATTAACATGCCTAAAATAGTTTTTTTGGTGAAAGCTTAATAAGATATAATACAAAGTTAAATTATTAACATTTGATTAGGGATCTAATTTAGGGATCTAATATTTCTTTTTTTAAATTACGTTCAGTTAGCCAGGGATCTAACATTTCTAAGTGATACCATATGTATTTCTACATTTAAATCTTACAATACACCACAGAAATGATAGGGCAGCAAGAGTTTCAGGAGCCAACTTCCCTTTAGTTATTTTTACAACATGGATTATATTAGTGAAAACTGGCAAATTATGTAATAGTATACCTTATGAAGTGAGAACAAACTAGTTATAATGAGAATCAATTTTGCCAACCATGATGATAGTGGAGATGGCTTACAATTCAATTTATAAAACATTCCATCAAAATTAACAGTTTAGATCTCATATTCCAGGATTAAAAACCAAGATATGATTATTTTAGGGTACTAGATAAAATGATTTTGTTGCTCACCATAAGTATAGCTCTAAAATATAGAGAACATTTTTATATAGTTGGCATTTACAGACAAGAATAACTTTCAAAGTATTTCTCTAATACAGCAAAAGAAGATATAATATCCATTACTCTGAGCACGAGGAAGATTCTTCAACAAGAAATATTTGAATATGTGGTACAGACATCACTTACAAACTGTGTAACCTTAGATAAATTATTTATCCTCTCTGTACCTCAGTTTTCTCATCTGTAAAATGGGAACGATGATAGTGTTTGCTCTGTTATGAAAACCGAATGATTTAATGTATATTGTAAAATACTTACAACAGCATCTGGAACACAGTAAACACTCAATACTTGTGAGTTTTTATAATCAGCATTATTAAAGCAAGATAGTTTATGATAGGGTTTTAATCTGCTATCTGACTCTTAACACATTCCTTTGATTAAGTAAATTACATGTAGTTTAAACTAACCAAATTGTATTCGCATTTTCCAAAATCTAAAGCCACCAATTTAGGAAATGGTCAGATCAGAGTATTTCGTTTCATGGACAGTGACATCTTCTATGGAGGCACATCACAGCCCAGCTTTAAGGGACAGTAAATAACCAAATGAAAGGAAAAAGGAGGGACACCTGTGTGGCTCAGTCAGTTAAGCACCTGCTTCTGCTCAGGTCATGATCTCAGGGTCCTGGGATCGAGATCCACATGGGGTTCCCTGCTCAGCAGAGAGCCTGCTTCTCCTTCTTCCTCTGCCCGCTGCCCTGCCTACTTGTACTCTCTATCTCTGCGTCAAATAAATTTTAAAAACCTTAAAAAAAAAAAAAGGAAAAAGGAAGCAGAGTTTATAGAGAACTGAGTATTGAAATGAGGGAATTTCTGGATACTGCATAAATGCCTTGGGTTATATACGCTAGACTAAGAAGGGGGGTGGTGGTGTTAAGGGAACAGAGTTGAGAAAGGTGACGGAATCAGCTAGAGTACGGTTTAAGTGGAGACTGCATAGTCCAGGAAGTGCACAATTCCTGCAGTGCCGCCTTGAGCCATTCAGTTAGGCACCCTTTCAACACCTCCTGCCAGAACTTTTCAACCCAATCTACTGGAGGATTTTCTCCAGATGAATCAATCTCCAGATCCTTATGGAAAATAATATTTATAGGACACCTGGGTGGCTCAGTCGGTTAAGCGGCTGCCTTCAGCTGAGGCTGTGATCCCAGGGTCCTGGGATCCAGCCCCACATAGGCTCCTTGCTCAGTGGGGAGCCTGTTTCTATCTCTCCTCGGCCCCTCCCCATGCTTGTGCTCTCTTTCTCTCTCACTCTCTGAAAAATAAAATCTTAAAAGAAAAAAAATAAAATATTTGCTTTATATTAAACTTTGCTAGAATGCATTTGCAGAGATAATGAAGGAGGCCTACATACTTTTCTAAGGATGTGTGTGAAGCATGAGAGTACTATAGAAACTCTTTAGCATAGACTAGACAAGACCAAGAACAAAAATATTCTGAGAATTAACGTGGCACCTATTTGCTTTAAACAGAATAGTAAACTTGTCAGCAGTTTAAAAAAACACTAATGAAATGAAACTTGGCTGTAAGCATTTGTTATTACCTGAAAAACCCCTCAAGGTTACCTAGAACCCAACAAAGCGTATGTGTTAGAATGTTTCCACTCTCACTGAAAAGGTCTGCAAAAGATACCCAGCCTTCAGCTAATGGTTACTTAGCACAGGGAGCCCCTCACCAATATTCCTTGTTTTTAAGAGGACTAGTCTAATTTGGTAACAGTCTGAAATACCAAACATTTTTTATTGAATTATTTCATAGGAACGTATGCTAAGATTTAGCAAAATGTGCTTTTCCCAGCAGTGGATCTGATACCTACTTTAATTAAGTATAATTTGTAATTAGTCTATTGTTTATATGCAAAGACATTAAACTGATATCACTGGAAGTATCCTTTAAAAGTATGTTCTTTCAAGTAATCTCAATGTTCCTCTCTGGGATCTATTTTTACAAACTCATTTGCATAGAGTTCTGAGCGGTGATGGTGTTTGATGGGTTGGTTCTTTGCTGGTATGCTTTAGTAAGAAAGCAAACATAAGCTTACCCCGTGTCTGGTTTATTCTGAATTCCCTTCCAGTGTCTGAGTTGATGAGATTTTACTGCCGTAACAGGCCTCTGACAGACACTAGAGCTGTGGTTCTGAATACAGGCAGGAAACAAAAGGTAGTGAGAAAAAGGGTAGGGAAACTCTCAGGACAGAAAGAGCAACCAATGCTGAGTGTTCCTAGGGGCTCCAGCTCACAGTTGAGTCACTCATCTCAGGGAAAGAAAACCTGTAGGCTCCAAACACATAGGAACCATTTCAGTCATTCGTTCATATTCTAGAAGCATTTGTGGAAAACTTAATATTCACCAAGTATTGTGCTAAGCCCAAGAACAAATACCAAGAGCAGGACTCTCAACACCCCCGTCCTGGGGGGGCGGGGGTGGTGGTAATGACACTCTCAATAGGTGAAGTGATGCTAGTTGCCATAGCAAACCAAACACCCCCAAATCTGTTCTTAATGCAACAGCTGTTCATTTCTGGCTCACGTAACAATATGATACAGGCATTCTGGATGAGTTGGCAGCTCTCTGCCAAAGGGTGACTTAAAGACCTACATACATTCCATCTTATGGCTAAAGCATCTTCAACATCTGGTTACTAAAGTTACACTGAGAACACAAATTGCCAGTATCAGGAATGAAAAAAGGATTATCACCACAGATCCTACAAACATCAAACAGATAACAAATGAACATTATGAAAAACTTTATGCTGACAAATTCTACAACTTAGACGAAATGAACAAGTTCTTGAAAAATGCACCTTACCAATACTGGGGCAAAATGAAGTAAAAAAAATTTTGAATAGCCTATAGCTGCTGAATAAACTGAACTGATTTAAAAAGCTTCCCACAAAACAAAATTCCAGGCCCTGATGGTTCTGCTAATGAATTCTATCAAATATTTATGGAAGAAATAATTCTAGTCTTCCACAAACTTTTAGAAAACAGAGGCGGGAATACTTCCTAACTCCTTTTATGAGGCCAGCATAACCCTAATACTAAAACTAAATGAAGAAATTATAACAAAAGGAAGTTAAAGAAATTTCCCTGCACATTATCCCCATTCCAGCCAACTGGAAGGGGAAAGGAGCAGAGATGATTTTGTGTGAAAAGCGACCTATTGGGCCAGTCCTATATATGGAATTCACTACATCTGCTCACATTCCTTTAGATAGGACTCCATAACGTGGCTATACCTAAAGGCAAAAGAGGTGGGGAAATTTAGCATAAGCTAAATTCCTCCTTCATTTCTTCCTCAAGAAGAAGTGAAACAAAAGCTGGTGATGCTAACAATACAGTGTGACAAATGCTGTAAGGAAAACACATACAGAGTGCTGGTGGAGCACAAAGAAAAGGCTGTGGCTGGAGACATGAATGAATGAATGAGCCAGCAGTTAGCTAATGATATAAATAGGCTCCCTTAAAATTGCCCTGCCTAGTTCCAGATGAGGTAGTAACTGTACCAATGGGAATAATGATTTACAAATCACTAATGGGCCCTGTTGCAGTGTTAACTTGTGGCTAAAACACTGGGTGTGCATTTGCTTTCTGTGGGACTTGGCAGCGAGCCTGGACTAGAATTAAATGTGGCAGTTCTATGTTAAGCTAGTGGTATTCTTCTGTAGGCATTTAGCCTACCGCCCCCCAAATTCGTTTCCCTTTTTTGTTTCTTTGAGAGTGTGGAGTGCGTGGGAATAGGCGGGAGTAGGGAGTAAGTCCAGAAATCCATCCTGGTTGAATTTTATGACAAACGCTGTGTGGTCTCCCTGCATACATGAAAAGTTGGTAAACTTGTTTTAAAAGATAGGAAACTTGTCTCATTTAAATGTATGCCACATGCCTGTCCTGCTTGTTAACTCTCTGCCATTTTCTGTAGATCTGGTTTTCCTTACTTGCAATTCCCCAACCTAGTAGTTTTCTTGCTTCATCTCCTGACCTACCACAAAATATCCTGTTCCCCTCTGAAGAGCTGAAGGAGAAATAAGCTTTCTGGAGGTTTCTGAGCATGGTTCAAATCCGATTGTCATTGTGAAAATCAAGATAAGGGTTTCCTCCAAATACCAGCAGTACCACTTGGGGAGGAGGGCTGTTACCAAAGTGAAACAACATGAAGAACGAGGCTGTTGAACTAAAATGGAGTGCAATGACATTTCCCATGTCTTCACACCTCCATTATAATGTCTTCAGTCACCTGATTATATCTGCAAGCATAATGAGTAACGATTCCCCTGGTCTACCCGTCCACCACCACCACCACCACCACCACCACTACCCTCCATATCTATCTGGGTCACATGGCTTCCCTGAGACCCAGCATCTACTCTCACGGTACAGCAGAATCACAGTGGGTCTTTATAAAGCACTCTATGGAGTCCCATATGGTGGAGAAAAATGTTCTTCCAGCCACCCTTTACATTTCATCCTGGTGCTGAGTTTGCCTCCATGAGATACCCTTTGTTCAAAACCAACAGCTCAGCATTGAACTTCTATTTTCATTATTCCTAACGTATATTAGGTTCCTTTCTATAGCCAAATTTTAAGTTCCTTGGAGCAAGTCATGTCCAATGCTGCTTTGGCACTTTCACAGCCCCACACACAGCCTTGCACATAATAGATTCTCAATAAATATACAGCAATTTGATTTGGGTTAAACAATGGTGCAATCACTAGATACAAAGTAAACATTCTGAGAAAGATAATACTGTAAGCCTACTGTATCATTAAACACCTGTCTTTGAATGGTGCTTCTCATTACAGTGTTTGGATTGGGACTGATAATGAGAAGACACAGAGGAAAACTCAGTACTGAAAAGAAGGGGTGAGCCACTGTGATACACACAGGAAAAGGGCACCCACATGAAAGAAAGGAAATCACAAAGAAATGACATCTGGGGCATCAGAAGCTCGAAGTTTTACAGCTTCTTCCCAAGTCCTTGGGAACATTTTCTCTTGGCACCCAACCTCCAAGCCCCAGCAAAAGGGTCCTATGAAGAAGAACCAAGACCCTCACTGACAGCCCCAGATAAGTACCAACTTGTTCATGGGAGTGAGCCACTTTGGAAGGATACTTTCCGGTCTCAGTCAGGCCAACAAGCTATCCTCACTGAGCCCAGCCGAAACAATTCACTTATGAGTAAAAAATACATGATTGTTGCTTTAAGCCACTAGGAATTTGGGGCAGCTTATTATACAGCAAATACATAACCATAATATATGTGAAGAAATCAACCTTGCCTCTCCTCACACAATTTATACACATACCACTAACACTATAAAGGAATTTCTGCTAATGTAATTAATCCAGTGTGTGTGTGTGTGTGTGTGTGTGTGTGTGTATCAGCAATGTGCCATGGGTTCCCACGACACATCGGGTACAATAGGCAAGCCTTCTGAGGATTGCCCTAAGGAATCCATGTGGAGTGGGTTTCAGTCCCAAGGTTCTGTGCATGCTAATATATTAATCAGATGATACAATCAGTGGCTCAATGTAGTACCTAAATGTCTCATTCCCGCTAAAAGGCTGGGGCTTCCTAAAAAGTCAAGCTAATGAGAATGTCAGGCACAGAAGCAATCTTTAGAGGAAGACATATTTAGTTGGGAAATTTCAAATTTCAGGGCATGAACAGCTTTCTTTTGGATTCATACTTACAGCTGACTCTAGACCCTAGATTATAAGCCAAATAACCTATTCTGCAGCTAGACATTTACCTCACTTACCTTACATGCAGGAGAAAACTGACATTCCCTCATGGTAAGGAGAAAGGGCAGGAGGACGGGGCAACGAGGGTAACAGATATGTGTAGCTATTTATCCTTTAGACCACCAATGATTTTGGAACTTTAATGTACATACGAATCACCTGAGAATATTGTTAAAATGTAGACTGTCATTCAGCTGGTCTGAGATAGAGCCTAAGCTTTATATTTGTTACAAAATCCCAGTTGGTGTCAATGCTATTATTCTACAGACCACACCTTAAATAGTAAAAATTTGACCACCATGATTAAGTTAGCCTTCAGTGCCTCTTATGTGTAACTCTCTCCAAAGCCTGAGCCTGGCAAAATAATGTCACCATGCCCATCACCACCTTCTCCATCAACACCACCATCTCCACTGTCATCACTATCACCTCTACAACACTACCCTCTCCTTCACCACCACCGTTTCCGATAACCCCACCACATCCGTCACCTCCATCTGTCAATCTCCATTACCACTATCGTGAACACAACTACTGCCTCCTGCACCTCAATACTGCCCATTATAGACCATCAGAATTACTCAAACGACAGATCATTTACTTAGCCAAATAGATTCTTTCTGTGCATCCAAGACATGATTCAGCCAATAGATAAGGCCCCTGAAATCAAAGACCATAACCTCCAACCAAACAATAACAATGAAAAGAACTGAAGATTGGTAGTTCATCAAGCATAGTCATAATAGCAGGAAATACCAGCTCTTTCTGAAACATGAAGGTCCATCTGATCAAAACAGCTCGAGGACAGCAGATCCAAGAACAAGACAAATCCTAATGAAAATAGCATGGTTGTCAGACACATTTACCAAAATAGTCACCTTCACGTAGCACATTTCAGACTTGCAGAAGAGTTCATATATTTGGAAGGGCAAAAAATGTAAGTGGGTAGACTTAGCTTACAGCTAAAAGAGGTAACTCCTCTGTTACATAAAATTAAAAACCGAAAACTGGGGTCTCTATCCTAATCATTCTTTTTCCCTAAGAAGGTCTCTAGGATGAGCTGCCAAGTGTGCTTAACGTCTGTGTCCACCAAACTCTAGTCCCTGGCGAATATAATTTTCATTCTAGAAATGAGAAATCTGCCCAAGCAGTAGCAGTATGAAGTTCAAAACCATCTGCACTGCTAGGTAAAGATGATCTGTATACATGATGTGGGCAGCGGTGATTTCCTCTACTAAGCTTCCGAAATGAGAGAAGCTGGGAAGGCAGCAACTCAGCTCAGTCGATGTGAACCTTCTGGGGTTTCAGAAGTGATTACAACCAAGTTCTCTAATTGCTCGTGTGTTTTATTAAGTAGATCCCATTTGAGTCTAAAATCACATGCGATGTTTAAATGTTATTTCTGTAAACTATACAAAACTATAATTTTCCAGTAAAGAAAAAAAAGATGCTGTCAAATAAGAAGAGATATGAAATGAGATCGTTTCCCTTATTTGCGAGACAGATGTTATTTTTGGCTCTTCTGTATAATGCATTCCATATTATAGTTTCTTTCTGACCAAACACTAAGAATAGCACATGCTTGCACACAGTGAACCAAAACCATTATCAGGAAAACTTTTTATTAACACTGACAACTTCCCAGGTCCCTGGTGCAGAAACCTCAAGCTGTCGGCTGCAAACAGGGGCTATTATGCCAAGGCAGAATTTTTTTCATCCATCTGACATATTCCTGCAATAGAAATAAAGCTGTACATTTCCTTCAGAATCTGCCCCTGAGGGGTGGCAAATTATTCTTTTTCTCTTATCTTTTCCTGTGACAGATTTCATAAGATTTTTCTTTATCATTTTCTTTAGAAAAATGTGAAAGGGGAAGTCAGTAAGGATGGCATAAACTTACACAGGAAAAAAAAATCCATTATACCACCTAGCTATTCTACTAGATCTATTTATCTTTAAAAAGTTTGATGCTGCGTGAATATCAGCTGAAACTAATTAGCCTCAGGATAAAAATCTCAATACTGAACTAGGATGACAAGAATGCAACCAAAAATAAAATATCCCAATTGGAAGCAGACGGTAGTTTTGCCAACTAATGTGTGCAGAGGGAGAAACAATGGTTATTATTAGGCTGATTAATTTTCATTTGGAGGTTCTTCCTCATGATGGAGAATCTAATATTCATTTAAATAATTTGACCTCAGCCAATCGCTAACACTTTCTGGGTTTGCCAAGGTATTTATTTTGCAGAGTTTTTAAGGATGGTGTCTGTCCTTCAACAGCCTGGGGGCACCACCAGCTAAAATAAAGAACAAACAAATATTACTTAATGACAGAAGAGCCTGGATAGGGCGCCTGGGTGGCTCAGTGGGTTAAAGCCTCTGCCTTCGGCTCAGGTCATGATCTCAGGGTCCTGGGATCGAGTCCCGCATTGGGCTCTCTGCTCGGCGGGGAGCCTGCTTCCTCCTCTCTCTCTGCCTGCCTCTCTGCCTACTTGTGATCTCTCTCTGTCAAATAAATAAATAAAATCTTTTAAAAAAAGAAGAAGAAGAAGAAGAGCCTGGATACATGGAATATACAGATGCTCTCTATAAAGTCTGACGTTCTTCACCATTGCTGACATAGGTGTACACTTGCTGCACGTGGGATTTAGAGGAGACACAGGCTTCTCTGTCTCAAAGAAAAGTGTGTGAAAGTTTGGAGAGATTTTTGGGACCACGTCTGGGTCCCTCTTTCTCATGGAGTGAAAGTGGGTGGTGGTGAGAACCCAACAGGCAGACAATCTCTCTCAAATTCACTGGGATCATGGCTAATAGTCAAGGGGATTCGTCAAGAGTCAAGACCATTTCCCTTCAGCTCCCCCACACCTTGGGGTCCAGCACCCACCCATTTCCAGTACAAGGGTGGTCACCTTCAAGCAGGGTAGAGTAGGGGTATGACCTCCTATTCATTCCATCCCAGAAAAACCTCTGTGTCCCGCCAGGATGTTAGGGAGGCTCTTCCACTTTGAGGAGGACAGGCTTCCCTGCTGGAGGTCAGGCCCGTCCTCAGCCCTCAGCCCATTCGGAGGTCATTTACAGCTTCAGTAGACAGTTCTCAAACATACCAGAGGCTTTCTCCCTGGAGTACATGTATTTCTCTTCATCTAAAATTTTTCTCTGGACTCGAGAGCATGCTTGGCCCTTGCAACCAATGAGGTACAAAAGTTGGTGAACAAATGTCTCAGCTTTCAGTTCTTAGTTATGTGTCACTCATGCTCTCAGAAGGTCTGCAACAATATTAGCTGCCCACAGATATGACGTACCCATTAGTGTCTCTTTAATTTGCTTTCCTCCATTATTTTGGTCTCTGTTCTCACACTCTTACTCCCTTGGGATCACCTTCCAATAAACTAACATCCAAATCCTTATTTCAGAGTCTGTTTTGGAGGGTAATATGAACCAAGACACCTGCTCTAAGCAGCTCCATGTTATATAAAGTTACTCAGGGTGAGAGTCTGGTATCCAGCTCACACTCAACCACATGGTAAATTTCCTACAAATAACAGCAGCATAGTGGCCTATTAAGGTCTGGGAGACTACCTCTAGGCATAATGCTGACTTCCAAGGATTGAAAGCATGTATTCCTAAAACAAATATTCATTGAGGGCATAGTAAATTGGCCTACACCACTTTGTATGCACAACTATTATGTTATTTTTGGTTGCTCTCAATGGGCCACTGTTAGAGGAAAAGGAGACTGAGTTGCTCCCCCAATCTTTCTAACAGGTTTTGTGAACTAAAATCTCAGACCAAATTCAGCCACACACACAGACATTTATTTACAAGGAGACAGAAAACAGTCAAACAACCTATTCTGTAAGCTCAAAGATTTCCATCTTTTTCAGAGCACTGCCCACACCTTGCAAGAAACATTCACCTCAGACTAACAGGATGACATTCTATAGCAGGACAAAGTTAACCTCTATTGGACTGAGGCAGCCAAGAACTCAGGAACCTGTGGCTGGACACAGGGCTCTACAGGAAAACACCAGTAAGGTGTACAGAGACTAGCTCATTAAGGCTAAGTATTTACCAGCACCAATTGTGCACATCTCTTCCCAATGCCTTGTTCAATGGCATCATGTTGGTATTGGAGTCACTGGTGGGAGCACTTATACCACAGAAATCAGCAAACACTATAAATTTCCCCAAAGAGCCTGTTAAATATTTACCAGTACACCAATGGCACCATCCATGAGACCTTACTAATTTCTCATAGCCTATTTATACAAGAATTGGAAATATCTCAAAAAAATTTATACCCCTCCACTTATCTTGAATACCACTATCTTTACTAACATTCATTATGCAATTAGTAATGCTTCTAGTATTGATAAGAGATGGCTTATTGAAAGTACCTTTGAAGTGTGACTTTTCTGATTAAATGCAAGCAGACTACTCCTGATGTATATATTTCTGATTAGATCAACTGATCATCTCCAGATTGTAGCTTAAAACAACACTGAGATAATATCATACTACTGACTACTGAAACAGTTGAATGTAAGTTGCAGACATCATACCAGGAGGCTTACTATGTACCAGGCACTAAGCAAACCA
>PISX010020632.1:10811-35480 GCA_004024625.1 Mellivora capensis | reverse complement strand
TCCTGGAAGCTTTTTATCTCTCCTTCTATTTTCAATGATAGCCTAGCTGGATATAGTATTCTTGGCTGCATGTTTTTCTCATTCAGTGCTCTGAATATATCATGCCAGTTCTTTCTGGCCTGCCAGGTCTCTGTGGATAAGTCTGCTGCCAATCTAATATTTTTACCATTGTATGTTACAGACTTCTTTTCCCGGGCTGTTTTCAGGATTTTCTCTTTGTCGCGAAGACTTGTAAATTTTACTATTAAGGTGACAGGGTGTGGACCTATTCTTGTTGATTTTGAGGGGGGTTCTCTGCACCTCCTGGATTTTGATGCTTGTTCCCTTTGCCATATTAGGGAAATTCTCTACAATAATTCTCTCCAATATACCTTCTGCTCCCCTCTTTCTTCTTCTTCTGGAATCCCAATTATTCTAATGTTGTTTCGTCTTATGGTGTCACTTATCTCTCGAATTCTCCCCTCATGGTCCAGTAGCTGTTTGTCCCTCTTTTGCTCAGCTTCTTTATTCTTTGTCATTTTGTCTTCTATATCACTAATTCTTTCTTTTGCCTCATTTATCCTAGCTGTAAGAGCCTCCATTTTTTATTGCACCTCATTAATAGCTTTTTAAAATTTCAACTTGGTTAGATTTTAGTTCTTTTATTTCTCCAGAAAGGGCTTTTATATCTCCAGAGAGGGTTTCTCTAATATCTTCCATGCCTTTTTCGAGCCCAGCTAGAACCTTGAGAATTGTCATTCTGAACTCTAGATCTGACATATTACCAATGTCTGTATTGATTAGGTCCCTAGCCTTCAGTACTGCCTCTTGTTCTTCCTTTTGTGGTGAGTTTTTCCGCCTTGTCATTTTTTCCATATAAGAGTATATGAAGGGGCAAATAAAATACTAAGAGGATGGCAAAGACCCCAGGAAAATGCCCTTTAACCAAATCAGAAGAGACCCCAAATCGTGGGGGGGGGGGGAGAGAAAGGGATAAAAATAAGTTCAGAAAAAATAATTAAAAAAGAAAACAAATAAAGAAAAAATGTAAAAAAGAAAAAAATATATATATATATTAGACTGGTGACTAGAACAGGATCACCCACTTAATTTTGGGGTATTTTGGTCTCTTAGAAGGACGTACCTCCCAAAATTTTAAAGAATGAAAAATGTATATAAGGGTAAACACAGTGAAGGGATGGAATATGCCTATAAAGATAAAAAACAAATTTTTTTTCCCTAAAAAAAGGAGTTGATTAAGTTGGTTGGGAGAATAAAGAAAAAGAAAGTGGAGAGAATTTGCTTAGGCTGGAGACTAGAAGAAGCCTGGAGCTAGATTTAGGGTATATTTTGATCCACTAGAGGAAGTTGTACCCCAAATTTTTAAGAAGAAAAAACCCTTATGTGAATACAAAAAATAAAGTTAAATACTATGAAGGCTAAAATATGACTATAATAATGAAGGTTCAAAAAAGATTATTATTTTTTTGGAAAGGTATTTTTAAGATAGACTAATTAAAAAATGTTAAAAAGAAAAGGGTAAAAGTTAACAAAATTTAGCAGAAAAAAAAATAAAATTAAAGAAAAAATTGAATTAACTGCAAGACTAAAGAACCATGGGGAGAAAGCCATGAATTCTCGCTTTGCTTTCTCCTCCTCTGGGTTCCACTGCTCTCCTTGTTAAGTGAACTTTGTCTTGGCTGGATTTCTTGTTGATCTTCTGGGGGAGGGGCCTGTTGTAGTGATTCTCAAGTGTCTTTGCCCGAGGCAGAGCTGCACCTCCCTTACCAGGGGCCGGGCTGAGTAATCCGCTCGGGTTCGCTTTCGGGAGCTTTTGTTCCCTGAGTGCTTTCCGTAGAGTCCGGAGGACGGGAATGAAAATGGCGGCCTTCCAATCTCTGGCCCGGAGGAGCCGAGGGTTCGGGGCCCCACTCCTCGGTGCGCCCTCAGAACAAAGCCCCAATCACTCCTCTCTCCCTGGCCTCTGGCCGCGCTCCGAGCTCACCCAGCCTGAAACCGGTTCAAGGTAACCCCGAGCTGAGAGCTCACTCCTCGGCTCTGTCTCTGTAGCCGGCTTCCCGCTCAGATACCTGCTAACTCTGCGACACTCAGACACCCCCGATCCTTCTGTGACCCTGCAGGACCTGGGGCCATGCTGACCCTATGTGGGCTTTAGCCTCTGGAGCGATGTCCCTCTGTGGAGCAGACTTTTAAAAGTCCCGATTTAGTGCTCCGTGGCTCCGCCGCTTGCCGGGAGCCGGCCCCTCCCCTGCGGTCTATCCTCCCGTCGCTTTCGATTCACTTCTCTGCTGGTCCCACCTTTCAGAAAATGGTCGATTTTCTGTTTCCAGAATTGCTGTTCTTCCTCTCTTCGATCTCCCGTTGGATTTGTAGGTGTTTGCAATGGTTTGATAAGCTATCTAGCTGATCTCTTGCTACCTGATGTAGTCTCAGCTGCTACTTCTCCGCCATCTTGACTCCTCCCATTTTTTTTTTAATTTGTCTTTTTATCAGCGGGAGTGGTAGAGGTCCTACAATACCTCATTAAAGTTTAGTTTTGATTCTTCAGTACCAAAATGGCTTGTTTCTTTCTGCCTCGTGGAATTATTTTTAAGTACATTATCCATTGTCTGATCTCTAGTGATAGCCATTCAATTCTGCAAAGAGCATCTGTGAATCCTGGAAGAATGGGGGACAGGAGGATTACTCACCAGGCTTTACTTTTTTCCACCTGCAACCAATAAGGTGGGCAGAACAGAAATGAGAGAAATTTTGAATAATTAGAGCAAAGTGTGTGGGAAGAATAAGTTAAACCAGTAATAGTGTCAAAGGAAAATAAATGAAACCAACCCCTGACAGTGTTAAGGATAGAAGAAGTTGAGGTTCAAAGTGGATAAGCATGTCAAGAAAATGTTACTCACTACAGGAATCAAGGGATATTAAATAAAAGATTCAACAATATAAGAAGATAGAAGACCAGACAGAGGGTATAGGGGGAAATAGGGAAGGATCAGGAATCTTTTTAGATGGGGATTTGAACACAAAATGCCCCAGTAAACTGTTCAGTGCAGACACAATAAATACAAAGCAGTGGTAGAGTCAACAGATGCTGGCAAAACTAAGATGCCTCCCACAACCTGGGTTAGAGCCACTTTCTCTAAAGTTGATTGGAGAGTCTAGAGTGAACCCAAAGCAAGTCTAAAGAATGAAACATATCAAAAGAGGGGTTGTTCAGGAACAACATATGTTAAAAGGGAAATCAGCACAGGCATCTGGAGGGTACCACTGAACCTTCCCCACAAGAGGGGAGTCCTTGGCACTGGAAGGATAAGGGGCACCTGGGAGATGAGATCCTTGTCCTGTTTTGTGGTGAGGAACTCTGTGGTCTACACCGGCTGGGCAAGTGGGCCTCTGGTTTTCAGTTGACCTTCATTCTACTTGCTGGAATGGTCCATTTAAGAAGCTGGGGCTTCTGAGAAGGAGACAGGTACTGAATGTCTAGCTTTCTGAAAGGGGTCCTATAGGCCTCTGCCATTTGTGGAACCACTATCCCCAACTCCGTCCCTTCTCTCCCTTCTCAAGCTCAGGGAAACTGTGTACTCCCCAGGTCAGGCCACTTCCTCTTCGTGTCTCAACATCAGTCTCCTCTCCTTCCCAGTCTAGCCCTTCCCAGCTTGACTCCTTGCTGGGCTCAACCCACTGCCCAAAGACTGGGAGTGGCCCAAAGAAGCGTGAAGGTGCTGGTTTCCTGTCTTCTACCTCCCTGCCCTTTACTCTTCTAGGTAAGAGGAGCCTTAAATCTTGCTTGGGAAGATTACCTTTTCATTTTTCCCAGTCTCCAAAAACAACAGGAACAAGGCAAAAGTTAGGATTTTAATAGATTCTTAGGCCTCAGTAGCTCAATTATTTTTAAACATTTGAATTCTCTAACATTTCTCGTTGTCCTTTTCTCATTGTGCTTGTCTGGCAGACTTCTCAAAAGGATTTGTGTTTCCAAAGATCTATCTAGGGGAAAAAGGCACTCGACCTACTGATATTGTGGTCCTCATGGCATTTATAGTTCTTATTGTAAATTAATACGTTGGCATTTCGATCTCTCTAAGCTGGGTTAATGAGAAGCTGTCCGAGAGATGTGGCCCCACTTATGTGCTGACAGACTGGCTTTAAGCTGAGTCTGCAGAGCTGAAGGCCAGACTTGGCACCGGAATAAAATCACCAAGACAATGATTGTCTCTCTAGAAGGCATTTTCGTAGACAGCCAGCCTGCCTCTCCTGATGATACTTGAGATCCCCGGGAGGATGGATATTCATCATTTATGCCTGGGTCCACTCATTCATTCACCCGCTTGTGTACCAATTCACTTATTCATTCAAGAAAATGGAGTTTTACTTTAATGCTAGGATGGGTTAAGGTAACTGCACTTTCTTGTCTACATTATAATGCTGTGACCTATAAGTGCTTCTAAACTGAAGATTAATGCACGAAATGTCACATTCTGTTCTTCTTCTTTTTTTTTTTCAAGTGTGGAAGTAAGTTTAAAGATACTTCTTTTTTTAAAAGTTTGAGAGGAAGAAGTGCTTCGGGAATGGACTTTCAAAAATTATACTTCCATAAAAGTAATGAGGGCCCTGGTCAAAGTAATCAGAATCAACATTTTCAGAGCTCTGGAAGTTTACCAAGGGCTTGCAAAAATCTTCAAGAAAAATAGCTGCATCTTAGTAAGAACAGTGAGATTTGTGGGATTTTTATGCGTCCTGTACCCGGCTTCCTGTCCCCAGCTCTGTGGTGGCCTTGTGACAAACAGCGGCCTAGCAGTCACTGTGGTGGGCATCAT
This sequence comes from Mellivora capensis, assembly GCA_004024625.1. Taxonomy (NCBI): domain Eukaryota; kingdom Metazoa; phylum Chordata; class Mammalia; order Carnivora; family Mustelidae; genus Mellivora; species Mellivora capensis. The sequence continues at coordinate 30,666 of PISX010020632.1, read as the reverse complement.
GGGCTTCCAACTCTTCAGAAAGTCCCATCTCCAGAGCATTTTTATTATTTGACCTGTCTTACAGCTTGATTCTCAGGGCATTGTCATTATTTGACAGTTTGGAGCTCATCCTGCAGGTAAAAAATAATCACTGGGAGTTGTTTAATATCACATGTTCCTGAGGCTGCCGTGCCACTTGGGGTAAACAAGAGTCTGGCCAAAAATCTACAAGGAAGATGCGAGAAGCAAGATGTCCATAGCCCTTTTTTGAAAAACTCTGCCACAGTCCAGGGGACCCAGAAGGTCACATACACTTGCAAGGTTGTAATTGTGTCAGGAAAGACCAGAGAATCTCCTAATTTCTCATGTTGGGCTAACCTTGAGACTGTACAAGCAGTAAGGGAAGGCACTAAGCAGAGTTATAAACTTTCAGAGCATTATAAGTGTTCCTTAGTATACAGATGGAGTCCTTCAGCAAAGGCCTGGAGACTGTTGGTTCAAGGCATTTAAACTCCATGTCCAGTCACTGGCTGGCTGTTGAGATCAAGAACAAAACAGGAACGTCCACTCCCACTACTGCTATTCAGCATTGTACTGTAGTTTTTAGCCAGGTTAATTGGGCAATAAGAAGAAATAAAAGGCACCAGGATTAGAAAAGAAGAGGTTAAAACTATCTGTTTGCAGGTGGCATGATCTTGTATATAGAAAATCCTAAGGAATCCATTAAAAAAAAAGATTAGAACTAATAAATGAGTTTATCAGTGTTGCAGGATAAGCTAATATACAATGATCAATTGTATTTCTGTACACTATCAATGAACAATATGAAAATCAAGAAATCAATTCCATCTATAATTGTATCAAAAATAAAAAATTCTTAGAAATAAATTTAACAAAAGAAATGTAAGACTTACACACTGAAAATTACAACACATTGTGAAAAAATATCGAAAAACTAAATAAATGTAAAGACATCCTATAATTCAGGGACAAGAAGGCATAATACTATTAAGATGACAGTAGTCCCCAAATTAATCTATAGACTCAATGCAACCCCTATCAAAATCTCAGCTTGCTTCTTCACAGAAATCAACACATTGATCCTAAAATGCCTGTGAAAGTGTAAGGGACTCAGAATAACCAATACTCTTGAAAACTAATAACAGAGCTGGAGGATTCATATTTTCCAATTTCAAAACTTACTGCAAAGCTACATTACTTAAACCAATGGGGCACTGGGATAAGAATTGACATCTTGGCCAGGAAACAGAACCGAGAGTACATTTCTGTATAACTAACATACAGTGTTGTATTAGTTTTAGGTGTACAATACAGTGATTCTACAATTCTGTACATTACTCAGTGCTCATCGTGGTAAATGTACTCTTAATCCCCTTCAACTCTTTCACCCATCCTCACACCCACCTCCCCTCTGGTGACCATCAGTGTGTTCTCCATAGTTAAGAGTCCGTTGTTTTTCTCTTTTTTCTTTCTTTCTTTGTTTCTTAAATTCCCCATAATAGTGCCATCATATGATATTTGTCTTTATCTGATCCATTTCACGTAGCAGTATACCCCCTAGATCCATCTATGTTGTTGCATATTGTCAACTGATTTTTTTTAACAAGGATGCTAAGGCCATTCAATGGGGAAAGAATAGTCTTTTCAACAAATAATAATGGAATAATTGTATATCTATGTGCAAAAGAATGAAGTTGATCCTCCTCCCTCACACCATACACACTAACTTTCAATAGGTTCTAGACCCAAATGTTAGAATTAAAACTATAAAACTCTTAGAAGAAAATATAGCTGTAAATCTTTCTGACCTTGGGTAATGATTGCTTTGTAATAACACCAAAAACACAAACAATAAGAGAAAAAAATAGATAAATTGGATTTCACCAGAGTTAGAATTAAAACCTTTTGGGCTTCAAAGGCCTCAATAAGAAAGTGAAAATACAACACATGGAATGAGAGAAAATATCATATATCTGTTAAGGGTTTAGTACTTAGGATGTATAATGAATTCTTATAACTCAGCAATAGAAAGACAACCCAATTTAAAAATAGGGAAAGGATCTGAAGAGACATTTCTCTAAGAAAGATACAGAAATGGCCAATGAACACATGAAAAGATACTCAACATCATTAGTCATCAGTGAAATGCAAATCAAATCCACAATGAGCTACCACTTCATATCTATTAGGATGGCTAGAAATAAAAAAGGCAGATAATCACAAGGGTTGTTGAGATGTAGAGAAATCAAAACTCTCATATCCTGCTGGTGGGAATGTAAAATGGTGGCACTACTTTGGAAAAATATCTGGCAGTACTTGAAACAAGTAAACATAAATTTACCATATGACCCAGCAAGTCCATTCCTAGCCATGTACCAAAGAGAAATGAAAATGTATGTCCACATAAAAACATGTACATGCATATCTTAATAGCCAAAAAGTGAAAACAAAGCTCATCAACTAATGAATGGATAAATGAAATGTCACATATCCATACTGTGGAACATTATTTAGCAATAAGAGGAAACAAAGTACTGATATATCTGATTATGCTGCAGTATGATCAGTATCGAAAACACGGTGCAAAGGGAAAGAAGCCCTCCACAAAAGATCACATAATATATGATTCCATTAAAAAAATATATATATATAGGAGCACCTGGGTGGCTCAGTGGGTTAAAACCTCTGCCTTCGGCTCAGGTCATGGTCCCAGGGTCCTGGGATCGAGCCCCGCATCGGGCTCTCTGTTCGGCGGGGAGCCTGCTTCCCTCCCTTATCCCCGCCCCGCCTGCCTCTCTGCCTACTTGTGATCTCTGTCTGCCAAATAAATAAATAAAATCTAAAAAGAAAAAATATATATGTACATACATATATATGATTCCATTTATATAAAATTTCTAAAATAACCAAATCCTTAGAAAAAGACAATAGATTAATGGTTGCTGAGGACTTGAGGGAAAGAGGAGTGGGGACTGACCACGAATGGTTGTGGGCTTTTTGGGAAAATGATGACAGTGTTCTAGAATCTGATAGTAGTGTTGGTTATACGATGCTCTGAATATACTAAAAACTGATTTGTGTACTTTAAACAGGTGAATTGTATGGTACATGAATTATCTCTCAATGAAACTGTTAGAAAAAAATTCTGGCTTGACATTTTGGCAAAGCAAACTAAAAGTCTACCTAGTAAGTAGTTCTCTACCTTTGTGTACGTGAAATCACTTGGAGAGTCTTATTAAAAATGCATATTCTGATTCAGTAGCTCTGGGGTGGGGCCTGAGATTCAACATTTCTAATGAGTCCCTGGGTAACATAGATGCTTCTAGCCCTCAAACTACTAGACTTGCAAAAAGAAAAAGTCTGGAAAGAACTTCTGAAATACTATCAATTAATGGGCATGGTGATATAACTTAGGTCATTTTAATTTTCTTTTTTATACCCTTATTAAGTTTTCTGATTCTTTATACCCTTATTAAGTTTTTCTGATTCTTTGAAGAACCTTTGAAGGTTCTTTAAAAAAAAATAATCAGAGGGACGCCTGGCTGGCTATCAGTAGACCTTGCAACTTGATCTTGGGGTCATGAATTCAAGCCCCACGTTGGGCATAGAAATTACTTAAAAAGAATCAGAAAGAAGTAAATAGCCATTTCTAAAAAGGGAAGAGAAATCCTTTGCAAGCATGTTATATTTGTTTTAGGCTAGAGTTATTTTTCTACCCTGCATTTCTGTCAGGAGAATTAATTTTGTAAAGCAATTATGGATGAAAATCTAAATTATATGCATTCATATTATTGTTGCTTTTATATTTTCTTCTTAAACATTCTAGTTAGCTTTAATAAGGCAATTGAGTTTAGTTAATTATAATTACTACTGTTATTTCCTAGGGATCAACACTGTCATATGGTATGACTGGTTCTTGCCCAGAGAACTGGAAAATTAGTTAAAATATCTCACAATACCCAACATCTATTATGCTTCATTGCCATGAAAGACACCAAAGAAGAAGGGATTCTAAAGATTTGATTTATGAGAAGTTTATAGTTATTTTATTAACCACTGGGTAGCTTATTACATAACAAGGCTCACTTTATTTTATTTTATTTTAGTTTTTAAAGCTTTTATTTATTTGAGAGAGAGAGCGCAGGAGCAGGGGAAGGGGCAGAGGGAGAAGCAGGCTCTCCGCTGAGCAGGGAGCCCGACTCGGGGCTCTATCCCAGGACCCTGAGCCGAAGGCAGACGCTTAACCAACCGAGCCACACGGGCGTCCCGACGCTCATTTTAACATGATTGACAAACATGGAGGTTTTTAGATTAAATGTGATTTTTCCTGAATACATGGGCCCATAGCCCTTTTGAAAAGCTGGCTTCTGGTTTGTCGCTTCAGAGCAGAGCTGCTGCTGCAGTAGCTGAATCCTCCCATCGCGGGCGCGACCTTTGAGGAAGTTCAGTGACTTAACTGTGTGCTCCAGCCAGTCTGCCATTTGTGCCACTTGTATCATTACAGGAAATGATTTTTTTTCTGAAACTGGAAGCCAATTTCTTTGCCACCTACTCTCAGACTTTCTCCTCTACTCTTACCCCAGAGACATTTTCTGCAGTTTTTATTTACTTAGTTATCAGAAGCCCTGACTGACAGGAGAAGCAGTGGTTAGGAGAGGTGGGAGTAATTGCGTAACAGGTGGAAGAAATAAATTGTCAGCCGCGGTGATACCAACTTTCTTTTCTATTTTTCTGTCTCAATTTCTGCTCAGTCCCAAACATACTTTATGAGAAGAAATTTCAATACTTTATGAGAGTAGATTTCCTTAGCCTGGTTTTTTTTCTAGGACACCAGGTTATTTCTCATATAACATCTCACAGGACACATAAGTCCCTGTGACAATTACTCTTTATTTCCTAATGTTTATGGTCTTCAGCTAGCTTTAGATTTTAGAACACCCTCCAAAATAAAACCTAGATTTTTGTGAATGTGTGTTGACTAGTGTTGACTAGTGAAGGCTCTTTCTGGCCAAAAGGAAGAGAAATAGGCAAGTAAACCTCAATCCCAAAGGGGAAATCCAGGTTGTCTCACTGGCTTCAAGAACAAGAAGGCAGGTGGTGGGTCTGAAGGTAGGAATATTGGAAGACCACAAAGACTCCTTCATTCTTCTCTCTCTGTAGAACATCTCTCTTTGCCCTTGGGTCTACGTGGTAGAAAACTTGGCTACTCCATCACCTCTGAATTTGTACTCGTAAGATTGTAGGTTCAGCCACAACAAGAGGGACCACCTTTTTCTTGGGCCTGTTTTAGATTCTTAGGAAAGGGAACTGGCTCATTTGTTTTCGGTTGCCCACCTTATGTTAGGTTTGTACAAAATAGTTTCCTCACACCCACCACTACCGGGCACCATGAAGGAGGGCAAAGATAGGGAGATGGAGATGGTACAAAATGACATGAAATGGTGTTGACATAAGAGATAACAGCCCAGGAATGAAGGACTCCAGAGGCGGATAGGCTAGGATACCAGAGAAAGGTGATGAGAGATTGAAGGACTGGCTGGAGGCAGTCGGTGTGGCCAGTAGTGGTAGAGTTATGATGCTTTACTCTGAGCTCCCCCAGAGGACTGACAGGGCTATCATATTAACGGTTCATCACTGCTCATTCTAGGGAAATCAGGGGCATCCTCTTTTCTCCAACACATAGTCTTCATTAGATCCTCTGTGTTTTTACCCTGAAATGTGAATGCAGAAGCACAAATAATGAAGAATTAAGAAAGGGAAAAGAAGGGAAAAAAAACATGTCCGGAGGTTTTCTTCCTTTTTTAGTTGTAGTGTTTTGCTTGGTTTTGTTGAAAAACATCAGATGAATATATTCAAGGAATTCCAGTAAAAAGCTGAAATCAGAGAAGATTGAAAATAAGAGCAAACGTATTTTGAGGAAATACGTTTCCTCAAACGAAAGGAAAACATATATTGGAGCATAAAGAACATTCTTATAGAGCTTGGGATGTATTTAATTTGAAGTAATTAGTGACAAGTGAGCTTTCCAATAAAATTATACAAATTCCATTAAAGTAAAAATTAGAGGCTATAATTTTACATCATTTAACATTCTAAGAAGTACTCTATATAGCTGGAAACCAAGAGTGGAGAATCTTACTGGTTTTTTTTTCCTTTTTTTTTTTTTTTTTTTGTTTTGTTTTGTTTTATTACCCAACAGACCATTTCACCAGGTTGCTATTAGCTTCTATAGTTATTAAACAATTCATTTGAATTGAGATTAAGTTGTACTTGATTTTTGACCTTCTCACCACACCATCTAAGAAAATCCAAGACCCTTGAGACATTCCTTGGAATTCCTGGGAGGTGGTGGCCATGTTTGGGGTGGTAGCATGGAAAGAAAAATGTAACTATTAGTAAAGAAGACTTCACCTACTTTGTCATATTACCTCCTAGTTTTTTCCAAGTGACAGCACTCTCCTTTACCCCTTCTCCCTCTGCGGAAGCAGTCTGTCCTTCTCCCACCGCACCTGCTGAGATCAGAGGGCACCTTTGTTACCCTTCCACTTACTTAGCAAACACTTATTGAACAACTGTCGCTTGACAGGCAGACAGAGGGGTGTGAACAAGCAGAAAAGAAGCAGCCTGCTTGGGAATAAACCAGCGTGTGTTCAAAAAGGAGATGAGATAGATTTGGACCTTGAAGCGAGAATGGGCATACCATAGTGAGCAGAGAATAGGCGTTCCGTGTTAAGCAAACAGCACGAGTAAAGGCTTCTGTGGGTAAACAGTTTATCTTGAGCTCCATGGAGATAGCAAAAACCAGAACCACTTCAACATACAGTTTCTCATAATAGAAAGAATGAATGTTTATTTTAAATTGATCTTTTTCAGGATGAGGAACCAACTGCTTTCAATTTTTAACATGGGTATATTTTTTCTACTCCCTGAAAAATGGGTGTTTTTTGTTTGTTTGTTTTTGGCGAATCTCTTCAGTTTTTCCTCAACCTTTTTTTAAAAAATATAAATATCACAAGACCCTCCTGTAAAGCTTCCACCAGTCATCAATTCCAGGGTGCATTGCGTGAGTGAATGAGTCGTCCCCAGTTTGTAAAAAGCTCACAGTACCCTTTCTGCCTGTTCAGAGTTCAGTCCCTTCCCACAGAAAGCGATTCTGGATTATCTTCCGTGTGAAAAGCATGAGGAGACAGAACTTTACGGGTCACTCCCGATTTTCAATAATTTCTCGAACAGAGGGAACAAACAGATTGCACATACAAAGGGAAAGGGAATTTTGGTCAGCATTAGCAATCTCTTGCTGTTCCACCTGGATCATTTTCTCACATTTTTTGTGCCGAAATTAGGACAAAGTGAGGAGGCAGGTGGAAAACTGTCCCAGTGAAAGCAGTAACTAACATTTTTAAAGTTTTTCAGTTTGCAGAGCCTTTCCACATGTATTGCCTCATCAGCTCTCACATCCGTCCCGTGTTTATTGTCCCATTTTGCAGAAGAGAAAAGTGAGATGCAGAGAGATTAGGCAACTTCTCAGTTTCTTCCGGCCATTAGTGAGGAGGTTGAGCCCAGTCTTCCTGCCTTTCGAGGCTTATAGTCTAGTGGACAGCTTCCATGTCCCATTTTTCACTCTTATGCCTCTGTTCTTGGCTGGCAAGCTTCTGTTTTCCCTCCTTCAGGAAACCTTCTCCGACAAAAAAGTGTCCCCTGGATGCTGTCATAGAAGCCACGTGCCCCTGTATCACAGCTCCCATCACACTGTCTTACTATGATTTGTTTGCCGGGCTTTCTCCTTGTTGGCGTTAGCATCTTGAGAGCAGGAAGTGAGTCTTACTTGTTTTGATATCCCCAGTGCCTACCATAGGGTCTGACATAGTAGATACTTAAAAACAGTCCATTCTTTTTCTATTGATTGGGGTAATAGTCATGGTTGGAATAAAAACACCAGTTCCCAGGAGCTTCTGTGTGCAGCTGACAGGGGGCAAGGTGTGGGAGGGAAGATGTCGCTTGCTGTGCCATTTTCTGAGAGATGGTTTCTGGGCACTGGTCCAGTAGCTGCTGCCCCTGGTATCCTCTCCCTTCCCTGGACATTCTGGGTTCTCGCCTGCTGGAATCAGCATCTAGGCACTAAATTGTTTGAAATTAGAACAAATGTTGGTATTTTGTGTGGTTTTACTTTTGCTGAGTAATTTCAGGTTTTTATCGGTCATTTCTTATTGCTCTGATGGTTTTCTTCACATCTATTCTATCACGGAGTGAAAGAGTAAACTGTCTGAGGATTCCATTGTGTTCTTCTGTGCTTGAGGTAATTACGTTACTGGCAGGGTAACTCAGGTTGGTTGTTTGGAGGGCTGTATAAAGAGTTCATGAGGGAATCATAACTTGTCCTGCCACGTATTTTTTTCAAATTAATAGCTTTGAGCAGTCTTCCAAGGGTTGAGTTATTGAAGTTCAAAGAAGACACATATTCTCAGCTGTGATGATAAGATGCAAGAAAGTGTCCAAACCTGCCAGTTAGCTTGTGAGAAAGAACAATTTGGCATCAAGTATCCTGCAACTAAAATTGTTCTTGGGAGATTTTGTCCAACATTTAAAGGGAGAATATAATTGACCCTATCTGGTAGGGCCATTTTTTCAGCTACCTAGGGGCATATTCCTAAAGTTACTCAAGATAAGCCATTCGATTGCCATTTTACAAAGGAAAAGAAAATATTCTAGATGAATCCTACCAAGATTGTTCCGTTCATGAGTAATGCTTGCTTAACAACGTCCATTTTCTGTTACCTGTCATCTGATTTTTTATCAGGTTGCATAAAAAGTAAATTGAAAACTCTAGAGATTCGACCCTGAAGACCGTATCCTTTCCACTCAGCCAAATTAACAAACTACAATGCCCCATGACACTGTTTAAATGGTCTAGCCTTCTCCATAATTCCTGTGAAAACCGCAGACACTTTAAAAATTTTCTCCATATTTTCATCAAAAAATTTTCAACCTCCTTTTCCAAACTTTTCACAAGGAACTGTTTATGACTTCTTCATTATACGTCGTTTGGAATTATTTTGTAAATACTCCCCATTGGTGAGGACAGCCACCATCTGCAAAGATGTACTGAGCTCTCTGTGTGCCTTATTACGTTGTTCTAATTAAGAGTTGTGAATTTTATATCGACATCTTCACGAGAATCCTGTACAAGTAGCAAAATGTACATAATTGTCTTGTTTGTTAGAAAGAAGCCCGAGAACCAGTTCTGGTCTGAGGTAGGGATTGGTCCTGAGCTTGGCTCTTGGGTCACTTTATCTCTCCCTTGTCAGTGGCAAAAGCTCTCACTCCCTACATAATAAGAAGTAGTACAACTAATGAGTCATGTGTGGAGAAAATCAAGATTCTTAGCCATCAACTCTAAACACAATGGAACATGGCTATTCTAGGCCCATTCCTAGTATTTACCACAAATTGGTTTATAAAAGTCTTTGAGATTTTTGGAGGAAAAGAAAACGTTGTTTTTGTGAAAATAAGAAAATATTATTTTTGTGCATTTTTCAAAGGCTATAGGGTGGAATTTTTAAAAAGTGTGTTTGGCATAACATTTAAGCTAACATTTTCATTAAATAAAAACCGCCAAATCAATTTCAGCAGTGTTCAGAAGACCAGAAAATAATTTGTATTTACTAAACAGAAAAGGACAGAGACCAATGGAGAAGAAAAAAAAAAATATGAGTGTAGCCTTTTGGGTGACTTAGAATTAAAAAAAAAAAAAAGCAGAAATCCTAAACACAAATGAATTTTACTGAGGGAAAAAGAAGATATCCAGTGCCAGATAATTTTTAGAAATTCAGTTTGGGGAAAAAAAATATTGAGAAAGTATAAGTCAAGACAAACTAGATTTATAAAAACAGCCATAGTTAAACTTACACATTCTCTTTTTGTTATTAGTATGAGTGGCTCAGCTGTGGACCTTTCATTAAGAGAAAGAGCCAGAAAATTGTAAAAAGAAAATAATAGAAATTATTAAGGGAACAATGGAATTAATTTATGAGGAAAGATTAAAGTAGCAAAGAATGTCTAGCTTTGCTTACAAGTGACTCAGGGGAGTGATAATATGAGTCTACAAACATTTAAAAGGTGTAAAAACACTGAGAAGAAAGAGGAATTATATAGCGTGGATGCCACATGGGTAAAATAAAAAATAACAGGATAAACTCGAAAAGGTTATCAAAACGGCTTCCAACCAGTGAATATTTCGAGGGACTGAATATTTACTCCCACTGGAAGTGCTGCTGGATTTAAAACATTGGGCTTTCTGGGAAAATAAAACATAAAAAGACCTTCTTTGTTATTACTTATTGGTCTCCTCACTTAGTCCACAAACATCCCAGATCCAAATTCCAGGGAGGTGGATCCAGCAACCTAATTAAAGTACATTTATACAAATGTTTAAATTAGGAAATTGTGTCAGGCTTACTTAGCCAAGGGCTTCAGCCAGTAGTCCCAGCTGATTGTTCTAGCTCACCGTATCTGTCCCTCTCGGCTCTTTCTTTGAGACTCGGGGTAGATATACTGGAGAAAACTTTGCTACCAGGTCAGGGTTGCGTCCTCTCGAGGTGGAATGAGGATGCCATTACCCTAGAATGGCACAATGTGATGGTGTCCCAGGTTTCCCTGTCTGTCTCCCTTGTGAGACCCTGGACTACTTCAGGACAAGGACCGTGTCTTTTTTTTTTTTAAGATTTTATTTATTTGACAGAGAGAGATAGCGAGAGAGGGAACATAAGCAGGGGGAGAGGAAGAGGAAGAAGCAGGCTTCCTGTTGAGCAGAGAGCCCGATGCGGGGGGGTTGATCCTGGGACCCTGGAATCAGGACCCGAGTCAAAGGCAGATGCTTAATGACTGAGCCACCCAGGCGCCCCGCAAGGGCTGTGTCTTATTCAGCTCTGCATCCCTCACACTTCTCAAGACACTGTGCATGGAACAGACACTCTATAAGTCTACTACATGAATGAATGAATGAGTGAATGGGAAAAAGATACGAGGGATGATAGTGCAATTCAGCTCTTCTCCTTTTGAATGCATTACTTTGGTCTTTGGATGTGTTTTTGATGATCAAATTCTTTATACCATTCTTTGTGGCTAAAGATACCTTTGGAGGAAAAAAGAAAAAGGAGGAGAGAAAGACTATAAGGTGACCCTCCAGGATTTGCTTGAATTTGTGGTTTTCGTGGCCTTGGGGATCAAAGCATGTCCTCATGTGAGCATACGGCATCCTCTCTCTCTTTCTACAACAGAATGGAGGTGCCTTTCCTCTGTTGTGGCTAGAACAGGGGTTGGCTAGAGCAGGGCTTTGGCCTGCTGCCTTGTTTTATATGGCTTATTATTTAACAGTGAGTTTCATATTTTTAGATGATTAAAGAAAGTCTAAGGAAGAATAATATGTTGTGATCTATAAAAATGATATTGAATATTAATATCAGTGTCCATATATAAAATTAAAAAATATATTTTATTTATTTATTTGACAGAGAGAGAGAGAGAGTGAGCACAAGCAGGGAGAGCAGCAGGCAGAGGGAGAGGGAGAAGCAGGCTCTCCACTGAGCAGGGAGCTTGATGTGGGGCTCGATCCCAAGACCCTGGGATCACGACCTGAGCCCAAGGCAGCTGCTTAACCGACTGAGCCACCCAGGTACCCCATAAGCTAAGTCTTTAAACAGTTATTTAAATGAGATCACTTAATTAATTGTTTTCTGATTTTTTCGACTTCACCAATAACTATTTGGTGAGATAGCCATTATTTAAATATTTGAAATGAAACATTTTTCCGTTCTCAAAATATAATTACATTTAATTAAGAATCTCTGAAGTTTGACTCTTAGCCAAATGAAACAAAGATTTTTTTTTTAATGCTTAAAATTTTTTTTTAAATGTTGGGTAATGATTTGATTGTAGCTCCCTTTTTACTCATGTAAAATTGTTTGGGAAATGCATGCTATACTCTAGAGGCAGTGTTTTGAGAGACCAAGTCTGGCTTGAGAATCAAGGTTACTGACTTTCAAGTCTGGTTAGTAGCAATAAATCACAGTCGTCACCTCTCCTGTCATAACAAAGAATCCGAATTGAGCCATAAAAGTGCGAGACAAACTACACTAGTTCAGATTAGCAGTTCTGTCTCCTTGATGTTCTGCCTATGCTGTGTCAGAGAGCAGCCTTTTTAAGAGGCAAAGTAGCTGAGCTCCATGTTTCTGACCCGAAAAACTGAGGTGAGTAGGTGGGACTTCTCTTGCCAATAATAAGACACATAGGCACCTAGCTAAATATTTACTGAACCATTTTGTATTTTCATCCTGTGCTATCTTGTAGGGACCATACATGCCTTGTTTTCATAGCTTTATTATCCAGGTAGTTTAAACAAGAATAATCAAAGAAACATCTGCGGGATTATCTGGATAAAGGACAGGAAGGTTAAGTTGTTCTCACATTTTGGTTTTACCCTGGTGTATTGCTTGCTGATAGTCGGCAAATAATTGGTCAGGTCCACATGACTTACTTAACATGTTCCATCTGCCTTAGTTATTTTTGTTTTTCAGGAGAGGTATGTGAATGTGTGAGTGTGTGTGTGTGTGTGTGTGTGTGCACGCGCGCGTGTGTGCCTGTGTACCTGCATATGTGTGTGTACGTGGTTTGTTTCTAATTAGGTAGTTTGAAAATAGTATTGATTCTATTTGTGAGATATTACTTTTTTACTGAAGGTAAAATCACGATGGGATCTGTCAGTCTGTTTTTCTAATGATTTGGTTTTTAAGCCTACAAAAACAATTTCAGTGTGATGGAATTATTGAGGGAGATAAAAACTGACATTTGAGATATTACTTTCTCCTAATTAATATTTGATGGTGTAAAAACTATTATTTCTCCTCCCTGTGCTTTTACTTATTAATAATGTAGAATTGACAGGGACTAAAATGTTTATTCGACACTGACTTCAGCGGTACATTTAATACTTAATTTATCAGATGACTGGGAAGGTAAAGTAAAATTCAGATGTTCGCAAATAGTGAGAGCTAACATTTACCAGGGAATTATGTGCCTGACATTCTCTAGTGCTTTACATTAAAACTTCTCCTTCATCCTGTCAGTAGTCTAATGAAGTAGTTACTGTGATTATCCTCATTTTATAAATAGGGGCAAAGAGAGGGTAAGTTGTTTAAAGTTACTGTGTATTCAGGATTCAGATTCAGACTGTTTAAATCGGAAGTCCATGATTTTAACCATTACACTATACTGTCTCCTAATCATTATCTTTCTGACCACTTTTTTTTTTTTTAAGTAAATTCTACCCCCTGTGTGGGGTTCGAACTCCCAATCCTGAGATCAAGGATTGCATGCTCTTCTGATGGAGCCAGCCAGGTGTCCCTTTCCTGGCAACGTTTTAATTCTAAATTTTGTTTTTAGAGCTCTGGGACAAAACAACATTTAAACCATGGATATGTTTGAGAAGATTTGGATTCAGCATGTATTAATTGTTTATTATACGTTAGACCCTAGGCCAGCAGCATTCACTTCCTGTGATTCCCTTTAATCCTCACAAGAGTGTTGGGATATCAGATTCATTATTCTTGTTTTATAAAATAAGAAACAGAATCTTAAGAAGTTAGCAGGTTTCCCAGAGTTAAACAGGTAAAGCAACAACTAGAATCCTAACACAGAGTAACTCATTTCTGAAGGCACCTGGCTAGGGATCTCCTTTTCCTTTATTGTCTTCTAGATAAGGATTCATAACTTTTAGCAAGCACGCTGTCAATTTGAAGTCGTTCACTAATTCAAAGTGTTACATTTATCATGCAACCATTCTCCACCTAGATCCTTGCCAGTTGCGAGCTGTTTAGTGAGCTGGGATCCATGTGAACGGAAGCATAGTTGTGTTGCAGATATATTCCTGTTTGTCTGGAGAAGCCCATAAGTCTGAAGATTGCAGACTTGGATCAGTAAAGCTTCCTTGTAGGCAGGAGATAGGGGGAGCACTTTATCTGTGGAATGCAGGCCAAAGTGCGCCTGTTAAGAATTTTGGAGCAGACCCAAGCAGTGGTTGTCCAAGAAAGGGCCAAAGAGATCCGATTATGAATTGCTGCCATAGGTTGAATGTTTGTCCCCGTCCCCTTGCTCCCCAAATTCATGTTAAGACCTAATCCCCAATGTGATGGTGTTAGGAGGTGGGGCCTTTCGGGGGTGATTGGGTCATAAAGAAGACCCTAAAGAGCTCCCTCACCCCTTCCACCCTATGAGGAGGCAGCAAGAAGATGGCCGTCTGTGAACCAGGAATTGCGCCCTTACTAGATACCAAATCTGCTGGTGCCTTGACCTTGGACTTCCTGGTCTCCAGAACTGTAAGAAGTAAATTTCCATTGTTTGTAAGTCACTCCATTAATGCTATTCTGTTATAGCAGCCTGAACAACTCTTATCTATCAACTATGTGCCAGGAAATTTCATTTACTTTTTATTATTTATTCCTCAAAATCATTGTAGGATGTGATAACTAGTTCCATTTTTAACTGATATATGATCACAAAGTCAGAGGGTGGCAAATATACCCATAGCCGTATAGTAGAATTCAATCCACAGCTGCACTATTTGATTCCATGAATTTGATTTTAGATACCTTGTATAGGTAAAATCATGCAGTATTTACCTTTCTCTGACAGGCTTATTTTGCTTATTATAATGTCCTCAAGATTCATTCATGTTGTCACTTATTGCAGAATTTCCCCCTGTTTTTTTTTTAAAGGTTTTATTTATTTATTTGACAGAGAGAGCATAAGAAGGGGGAGCAGCAGGCAGAGGGAGAGGGAGAGGGAGAGGGAGAAGCAAACTTCCCACTGAGGAGGGAGCCTGATGTGGGACTTGATCCCAGAACCCTGAGATCATGACCTGAGCCGAAATCAAGAGTCAGATGCTGAGCCACCACTGAGCCACCCAGGTGGCCCATTAGTTTCAAATCTTTTAATAAATATGCAGAAGTAGGATTACTGGATCATACGGTAGTTCAATTTTTAATAACATACTGTTTTTTCCTTAATGGTTCACCATTTTGTATTCCCACCAACAGTACACAAGAGTTCTGATGTCTTCATATCCTTGATAACACTCACCTTTTGTTTTTTTGGTCATAGCCATCCTGGTAGATGTATGGCAATATCTCATTGTCTTTTAATTTGCACTTCCCTGATGATTAGTGATATTGACCGTCTTTTCTATTTCAGTTGGCCATTCCCATGTTTTCTTTTGAGTTACTATTCAAAGAACAAAGTTTCAGTTAAGCAAGATGAATAAGCTGTAGAGATCTGCTGTACAACATTGTTGTCTGTAGTCAACAATAATGCGTTGTACCCTTAAAAATTTGTTAAGAGTGTAGCTCTCATGTTCTTACCATAATAAAACAAGTTTGAAAAAAAAAAGAAAATTAGGTGATTTTTTAAAAGTTTATTTATTTATGGGGCATCTGGGTGGCTCAGTTGGTTGAACCTCCCACTTTTGGTTTCAGCTCAGGTTAGGACCTCAGGGTTGTGGGATCGAGCCCTGCATGGGGCTCCATGCTAGGCGTGGAGTCTGCTTGTCACTCTCCCTTCCTACCACTCGCATGCACTCTCTCTTTCTCTCTCTAAAATACATACATAAAATCTTAAAAAACAAGTTTATTTAAGTGGTCTCTATAGTCACTACCGCATAATCAAGAGTCACATGCTCTTCTGACTGAGGCAGCCAGGTGCCCCCCGCTCCAAATTAGGTGATTTAAATGGAGAAATGAGAAAGGGACAAGATTAAAGGGCAAACAGATAAAAAAGCACAAATAATAGAACATGTAGAAGCCTAAGAAGTGATTAGAGAGAAAAAAAAAAGACATACTGGGAAAGAGTGATGTTAGTAAATTCAAGGAAAAAAGACTGCAATTGAAGGTTACCAGTTAGTATAGTGAGGAAAGAAAGAACATGTAACATTGTTACCAGGGGCAAAACAGGAGTACTGCTTTGTTTTTAGATAATATCTGCTTGCTGTCTTATAGTTTTCATCCTTTTAAACTGAGGATGATGGGCTCATCATTCAAGAAAGTTAATGTATAGTTTTCAGATACACTGAAACATGTATGTATATTAAATTTAAATTTAATTTAAATTCAGGACAATTTTTCATTATCCAAGTCTAAACTAATCTTGGCATAAAACAGCTTTGACCCAGCTAATGCTTAACAGAATTACAATTTTATTTATTTTTGCAAAATGAAGTAAGGCTGCCTAAACAGCCTAAAAAGTGACTATAAGCTTTTATAAAAAGGTAGATTAACTCATAGAAGAAGCTTATAGTATGGTCTGATTTTTCTCAATCCTTGGCTACATTATATATTTGAAATAAGTTAAGATTAACTGTTTCTCTTTACCTCATTAAAAACAGAGTCTTTAATCACTCATTAAATTATGTCCTCAACGTGCTCATGTGCAGATTTAATTTCTGAGATTTACATAATAACTGACAATAAAAAGCGTGTGTTTCTTGCATCTAAAAAAAAAAAAAAGAAAGCTGAACAATTAGGAAGTGGCAGAGCCTGCACTTGGACACAAGTGGTATTGTAATTCCAAATCCAGTGATGTTTATTTCCAAATCCAGTGATGTTTATTTCAACATACTGGCTGTCATTTTTTTTTAAAGATTTTATTTATTTATTTGTCAGAATGAGAGAGTGAGAGAGAGTACAAGCAGGGGGAGTGGCAGGCAGAGGGAGAAGCAGGTTCCCTACTGAGCAAGGAGCCTGATGCAGGACTCGATCCCAGAACCCTGGGACCATGACCTGAGCTGAAGGCAGATGCTTAACAGACTGAGCCATCCAGGCATCCCCTTGCTGTCATCTTATTCACTCTCTTTGGGTGTAGGACTTCAATTAGTTGCATCTGGCTTCTTCTTCTTTTGAGCCCTCTTCTTGGATGGGATGGTCTAGGAAACCCAGAAATTCTTTGCTCACATGATTGGACCATCTGCTTGGCTCAGCTAATGCAGAGACCTATGCGTGAGCCTTTTCTTACCCAATGTTGTTATCTGGCCGTTTGCAGTGACTCAGACCATTATTTTGAGATTAGAACCTTTTTTTTCTGTCTGTAATAGCATTTCTAGTCTGTATAAGAACAGTCTGTTTAAAATCTATTTTTTCTCATTTCTGTTATTTTAGACTGTCTTTGTTATTCAGTTTCAGCCAATAACAAGATAGGGTTTGACCTACCTGGCTCTTGTGAAACAGAAGATTGGATTAAATCCCCAGATTGGGTTTAACTTTCACATGTGACGTTGTAGTATTTATGCATACTAGGTAATTATTTGCTCACCAAATCTTGAATTATCTAGAATAAATTTGATATAGTCTATTGAATCTCTGAAATATTGATAAATATTGGACAATATGATACAATTCTGATGTTCTACCATGGTGTCCTGTGAATTGAGCAGATTATTTCTGTGGGCCCTGTCTTTGGAGATAAGCTCTTGAACCAAAGAGGAAGCTGTCTGGTTGAATTAGTTTTATCACAGATTAATAATGCTGATCAATAAAGTCTGTCTCAGAAATAGCAAAGATGTTACAATACACATGCCGATTCTGAAGAACTGGGTTGGGGCTATCTGGATACCTGGAAGACTTGAGGGAGAAGTCTGAAACACGTCCCCACTCATTGGAATGAGTGTTGTTATCTGAAGATCCATTCATATTCTCTCAAATGGCAGGATTTTCTTCGTTTTCATGACTGAGTAATATTCCATTGTGTATATATACTACAACTTCTTTATCCATTTATCTGTCAATCGACACTTAGATTGTTACCATGTCTTGGTTATTGTGAATAATGCTGCATAATGCAGGAATAATGGGGTTCAGATACCTCTTTCCGATAGTGATTTTATTTCTTTTGGATATATAACCAGAAGTGGGATTGCTGGATCATATGATAGTTACAGTTTTAACTTTTTGAGAGACCTCTGTACTGTTTTCCACAGTGGTTGTACCAATTTACATTCCCACCAACAGTGCACAAGGGGTCTCTTTTCTTTATATCTTGCCAGTACGTGCTATCTCTTGTGTTTTTTGAAAATAGTGATTCTACCAGATGTGAGGTGATATCTCCTGATTTTTAGGAAGGGCATATGAACCCAAACCAGGAGACCTGGTCCAGATTACTTCACTAATCAGCTGTATGACTTGAACAAATTATATAACCTCTCCATGTGTCTATATTATCCATTGAAAAAGCTATCTTATTTGTCCACAGGATTGTGATGAGAATCAACTAGATGACATAAAATAATGAATGTGAAAGCAAGTTAAAAGTTAACATGAATAGAGGCCTGTTAGTGACTACAGGAAGTAATAATCCACAAGTTGCAATATGTTACCATTAAATTGACCCACCAAGTCATTCATGAGTTATAACACATCTTATTAAAGATTCCGACAAGGTCATGCAAAGGACATAAGTAGTGCATTATTTTGTAGCACTGAGGAAAATATTAATATCGTGCTGATTAATACGGATCATACAAAGATAATCAAATGATCTTAACTCAACAAGGACGTGGCTAAGAAGCATATTAGTAAACATGTAAATTAAGGGACGCCTGGGTGGCTCAGTTGGTTAAGCAGCTGCCTTCGGCTCAGGTCATGATCCCGGCGTCCTGGGATCGAGTCCCACATCAGGCTCCTTGCTCAGCAGGGAGCCTGCTTCTCCCTCTGCCTCTGTCTGCCACTCTGTCTGCCTGTGCTCGCTCACTCTCTCTCCCTCTCTCTCTGACAAATAAATAAATTTAAAAAAAACATGTAAATTAAAAAACTTGAAATATGGATTGGCAAAGCAAAATGTCTAATGCTGATAAAGCTCGAGTGTCTCCATGTGATTCTGAATGATTTTTCAGAAATGTGATCCATCTTTTCAACCATGCAGGCAAAATTGGACCCAACCAGGAATCATTTTAATGGAAAGTACCTCCTCTTGCGATTTAAACATGGCAGAAGAGAGAAGGTGTATTGACTATGACCTCATAAAAGTAGATTCTTTCTAAATGGATTAATTTCAGTGAGCGTATTTTAATTAAAAGATAATATGGACTTAGTTGTGTGGAACATGTTATAACCGTTCTGATGCTTACTGGCCATCAGTTGGTTTTGAATGTGTCGACTTTATGATTTATGACTTGGAAGTTCAGTGCTGGGTGTCATTGGTTTTCTTATTTTTAATTGATAATAGTGTTGAGTACTTATCTTTATATGTGAGAGAAGATGGTAGATAACTACAGTGCCAGTGACTGCTTTATGAGTACCTTGAAGTCATTCCTCCGTATGGCAGGTTATTTTGCCCTGATATCTTTTTTGTAAAACATCCAGAAAGGTTTATTGTTAGATCTTTTTGACTAGAGATGGCAGGAGGGGAAAGATAGTGTATACAGTTAGTGTATATTTTAAAAATTCGATAGTCTTAATTCTTTGAGACATTTGAGCAACATGTGTATGCCTTTGGGATACTCCCTACTTTCCTTTTAAGATCACTCACCATAGAGCTAATTGAGGCTTAGAATGAGAGTTTTAGAATAAATGGAAATAGGCTACCCAGAAGAAGTACTCAGAAAACAATATTTGCCATATTAAAAAATGGGCAGAAGATATGAACAGACACTTCTCCAATGAAGACATACAAATGGCTATCAGACACATGAAAAAATGTTCATCATCACTAGCCATCAGGGAGATTCAAATTAAAACCACATTGAGATACCACCTCACACCAGTTAGAATGGCCAAAATTAGCAAGACAGGAAACAGCGTGTGTTGGAGAGGATGTGGAG
>PISX010020632.1:0-10711 GCA_004024625.1 Mellivora capensis | reverse complement strand
AGGTGCAGCCACTTTGGAGAACAGTGTGGAGATTCCTTAAGAAATTAAAAATAGAGCTTCCCTATGATCCTGCAATTGCACTCCTGGGTATTTACCCCAAAGATACAGATGTGGTGAAAAGAAGGGCCATCTGTACCCCAATGTTTATAGCATCAATGGCCACGGTCGCCAAACTGTGGAAAGAACCAAGATGCCCTTCAATGGACGAATGGATAAGGAAGATGTGGTCCATATACACTATGAATATTATGCCTCCATCAGAAAGGATAAATACCCGACTTTTGTAGCAACATGGATGGGACTGGAAGAGATTATGCTGAGTGAAATAAGTCAAGCAGAGAGAGTCAATTATCATATGGTTTCACTTATTTGCAGAGCATAACAAGACACGGAGGACATGGGGAGATGGAGAGGAGAAGGGAGTTGAGGGAAATTGGAGGGGGAGATGAACCATGAGAGACTATGGACTCTGAGAAACAATCTGAGGGTTTTGAAGGGGCGGGGGGTGGGAGGTTTGGGGAGCCAGGTGGTGGGTATTATGGAGGGCACGCATTGCATGGAGCACTGGGTGTGGTGCAAAAACCATGAATTCTGTTACGCTGAAAAGAAATTTTAAAAATCTCTAAAAAAAAATAAAAAAAAAATAAATAAATAAAAAAATAAACATTAACTATATCAATTTAAAAAAAAAGAAAACAAAACAAAATTGGCTCTTTCCAACTCCTTTAATGCTTGTGGGTTTAATTTCATTTGAGGCTATCAGAATAGCAGCAGGACAAATAGCACACACATGAAAAGGAGTTCAGGCAAGGGCAGTGTTGAAAATAAACCAAAGGAATATTTTCCTTTTAGAAGAAATAGTGCATTACCACAATTCAGCTGTTAAAAAGCAAAAAACAGAAACCGTTTCTTTACATTGGTGGTGGTCTATAGAACTGAATTTGCTAACTCAAAAAAAAACCCAAAAAAACAAACAAAACAAAAAAACAGTAAAACAAAAAAACCCCACAACCCCCTCCCAAAACCACATACAAAGCAAGAAGCAATATTTTAAACTATCTTTAAAAATCTATTTGAGAAGGTTGAAGTTCTATGTGCAAATATCTTTTAGATTTTTCAGATCAGAATAGGAGAACACTGGCAAAAAATGAAGACAAAAGGAACAAGATCTTTCTCATTTTACTGTCTCCCTTCCCTTTCTTATCTGGCAGTGAAAGGCACTGATCTGACCTCCGGGAAGATCTCCCCTTAATTTTAACAAGAACTGTGATTTAGCCAGTGTTTACTGTGGTTTTAAGCACTATATTAAACTCCTTCAATATACCCCTGTTGTTCATTGTTCAGTTGTTCACAGCAATTCCTCAAGGGGCAAGGTCCTCCCCATTTGATAAATGAGAAAGCTGAAGTGAAGACAGGCTGGACACTTGCCCACAGCTTTGCAAACCCTGAGTGAGAGAGTCACACCCAAAGCCCCTTCTCTCCACTCCCCTGCTTTCTGGTGTGCAGATGGTCACAGAGAGGGGGACACTAGAAACTAGAATTGTTCCTCAGTTATGCTGAATAAGCCTAGATAACACAAGGCATCAGATAGTGATATCATACCCACACATTTCATTTTTTTAATTAAAAATTTTAAAAACATTTTATTGATTGATTTGAGAGAGCAAGAGAGAGAGAAAGAAAAAGCTCTCATGAGCGGGAGGAGGGGCCATGGGAGAGGGAGAAGCTTTGGGCTCAATCCCAGGACCCCTGGATCATGACCTGAGCCTAGGGCAGATACTACCCTGACTGAGCCAGCCAGGCACCCCCATACCCACACATTTTAAAGATGCTTATCCAGTGTCAAGCTTCCCTAATAATTTCAAGGATATATAGTTTCAGGGCACAGGCTGAGTAGGGAGTGGTGTAGGATCTCAAGTGTAGAACGCTGGATCATTTCTTTCTGCACCAGGAGGGATATACTGTGGGCCAGGTTCAACACAACAGGTGTGTAAGGGATGGGTGCAGTTCACATCGCTTACACGGAAGAAGGATCTCCATTTTACACTAGAGAGTTGCACAGCTTATGTGACATCTTCTATTTCATGTCCCAGAAATCTATAGATTCCAGGTATAGGCTTCCAGGTAGCTGCTGATCTTTTTTCAAAGTCACTTACTGGCTTAGAAATATGCCAGGCAAAGGGAAGGAAAGTGGGCCTAATTTATTGCTACCTGCAGGTTCCTTCCTCGTCAGACCAGTCAGCTTGGTAGCCGACATCAGTCAGCAGGTGAGACCCTAGGTGGGACTGGCTTGCTTCTTCCCTCAGATGAATCTGATACTGGGAAACCAGCATTGACATAAATGTCATGATCCAGGTGACCACTCCCGCACCTTGTTTGTCCCTGCCCATGTGGTGCCCGGTCCCTCAGTGGCCCCTCACCCTTTGGTTCTGCTTCCCTAAATGTCCACCATCTACAAAAAATTAACACTCATTAAGACTTAGAAAGTTACTTATTTATCAAATAGTCTTCCAAGGTCTTTTTATATTAGCTCATTTAATCACAATTATACTATTTAAGACTTAGAAACTTACTTATTTTTTTAAAATTTATTTATTTGTCAGAGAGAGAGGGAGAGAGAGAGAGCACAGGCAGACAGAGTGGCAGGCAGAGGCAGAGGAAGAAGCAGGCTCCCTGCCGAGCAGGGAGCCCGATGTGGGACTTGATCCCAGGACGCTGGGATCATGACCTGAGCCGAAGGCAGCCGCTTAACCGACTGAGCCACCCAGGCGTCCCATCAGAAACTTACTTATTATCCAAGATCTTTTTATAGTAGCTCATTTAATCCTCGAAAGAGCCCTATCATACCTGTTTTGTAGTTGAGGAAACTGAGGTATGAGCAGCAAGATAACTTGCTCAAGATCATGTAGTCTGAGGTAGAGTGGAAATAGGAACTGAGAGGACTGGGGTTCGGAGTCCCTACTCTTGTACTCAGAGAGCTCTGCGGCATGTCCCTGGTCTCCAGTGAAACCTGGTGTTCTGTGCAGCAAGCTTCAGCCGCGCTCCTAGAAATACCATCTCACATTGTTTTTCGTATCCCAAGGTCACTGTACGTGGCCCCTCTTCTGTTCCCATCATAGTCAAACACTGGGCAAAGCTTCCAATATATGGGATCACCTATTTTTTTTTTCTGCCAGGAACCCTGTCTTTACTTTCCATTCGACCCACTGGCCAGATTCATTTCTTTTCTGCAGAAAAAGATTTAAAATATAAGAATCTCTCACTCATTAGAAAAAGCAGTCTTTTAAAAGTATAACATTACAGTTTAGATGAACACTTAAGTGAATTCTTTCATCTTTTCTAAATGCGGCACTGTATTTCTTCATTATTCCTGTGAAAGAGAACTGTATTACACACAAAGGCTTATTTTTTCTTTCAAACCTGTTCATTGGCATTTAGTATGAATAGTAGATGGGGAATCAAAGTTATGCCAAAAGTGATTAATCATCAGTCACAGTGGATTTCATATTTCATCCACATAAAAAATATGCTCTTAACTAGAATTTCCCTTTTGCTTTTTAAGAAAAATACAGAGCTTCAGGAATAAGAAGAGGAAATTGCCACTGATGAGTTTTTCAGGATCCCTAGCAGAGGAATTTCTGTGTTGATTTTTAAAAGAATCATGTAGAAGGAGAACATTGTTAGGCATTTCACAGAGTTCTTGGGAACCTCTGTATTCTGAGAAACATGTGATTGTGCCCAGCTCTAAGGACAGGGAACTTTGAAATGAAACACAGCTGTCCTGATATTTTTAAGAAAATTGTAAGGGAGACACTATGTGCAATCAATTAAAATGTTCTTTTCCCCTTTTCAGAAGACAGTAACAATTTCTAAATGCAGAGTTGCTGTTAAGACTATAAATTGGCTAGAGTATCTGTTTATGCTGTTAGATTTATGCATAACCTGTAGATGGCACAAACAAGGTCTTATTGACCTTAGCAGCTGAGCAGTGATCCAAAACAGGCTCATTGCATTCAATTTCATGCTGCCAACCAGCAGTCTTAACTTTGCAGTCAGTACTGAGGGTTGAATTCTCTTACTGATTTAAAAAGAACTTTGACAAATTCAGAAAATGTTGCCATCTAAAAATTATATCCACCAAATGGGTGGGTTTCCACTGTTTAATAATGGTGTTGCTTAGGACGTGTTTGGATTTAATGATGGCATTCATTCATGGGTCACCCTAGGAAGAAAACAAATTGCCCCATGTAGTTAGACTACCAGTAAATGTTAACTGTGATTAGCATATAATTGAGATCACACTGAAAGACAGTAGATTCAGAAATTGATTTTAGAGCATAACTTTTAAAAATCATCAACTGGTATCTGAGCAGAGCCAAGAAATTGGAAATAGAAACAGAAAAGTGGGAGAAAAAATTCATAATCCTACATCAGGCATACTTGCTTACTCATTTAGTTATCAATAATTTAACCATTCAACAAGAAATATTTGTTGAGCACAAATAGTGTCTGCACTAGGTGCTAACAATAAAATAGTTAAAATATAATCTTTGACTTGAGAGCCTGGTTGAATGTCTGTCACTCTTAACTATTCTACAAATGATGATTGATATTTTGTTTCTCAATACCAAAGTGTTGGTATTCCCTACCCCCAAACACTATTATGAAATTCCTACTAAGCAAGTAATAAATTAAGTATCAGATTGAAGGTAGACTGTGGATCACTTATTCTTTCCTTCTTACCTCTTCTGCAGTTTTTGAAAATTAAGAGAATCACATAATATGAAAGATATATGTGAGAAATTAGGAAACCATAGCTATTCCTCACCCCAACCAATACAATACAGTATTTTCCTAATGTTACCTTCCTGTTCTTGGGTATTTAAGTATACATTTTCACATGCCTACAACCATACAGCACATTCATTTTCTGGTCTTTTTCATTTCATGTGAATCAGAAATATGTTTTTAAATAACATTTGGGGAGACACTTTGAGATTAACAAAAGATCTGGACACAAAGTACAGTGAATTCCCATGTTGCTCCCTCACCCCTGTCCTGTCCAGTTTCTTCTATTAATATCTGGCATTTCGTGGCATGCTTGCTTGTTATGATTGATGAGTCAATATTGACACATTGATATTAACTAAAGTTTGCAGTATACATTGGATATACATTTGTATACATTACAGTATAGATATCTACAGTATACCTTGGGGATCACTCTTCATGTACATTTTTATCCTTCAATAAACGAATGGTTAAACCATGGTACATCGTGACAATAGAATATTATTCAATGGTAAAAGGAAATGAGCTGTCTAGCTGAGAAAAAAATATGGAGGAACCTTAAATACATATTGCTAAGCCAAAGAAGTTGATCCAAAAAGGCTACATACTGTATGATTCCAACTATATGGCATTCTGGAAAAGATAAAACTATCTAGGCAGTAAAAAAGATCAGTGGTTACCAGGGGTTAGTGGGGAGGGAACGATGAATAAATGGAACACATTGATTTTTAAGGCAGTGAAACTCTTCCGTATGATACTGCGAGTAGATACATGTCCTTCTACATTTATCTAAACCCATAGATACATACGTCTTTGTTTTTTTTTTTTTTAATGGAGAGAGAGAAGGAGGAGGGGCGGGGGGTGTAAGTAAGAGATTCTTAGGCAGGCTCTACACTCAGTGAGGAGTCTGATGCAGGGCTCGATCTCATGGCCGTGAAATCAAGATCTCACAATCTGAGCTGAAATCAAGAGTCAGATGCTTACCTGACTAAGCAACCCAGGTACCCTGATACATAAGTATTTTTATATTTCTGAATAATTGTATAATGTTCTTTTGTTGAAAGCAAAATAAATATAGCCAATTCAAGTAGGACAAGATTTATTAAAAGGCATTATGTAGCTTCTAGAGTTTCCAGGATGTCTGTAGTTGGCTAAAGACTCCAAAACCATGTTCCAGTCAGGTCCTAACCATAAGGAGTTAGGATGCCCCAAAACTGCCCCCAAGCACTAGAGATTGCATTGGAGACACATTGGCATAGGTCAGTAGATATGACCTTTGGTGTCATTGTGTACCCCTGAAAAGATAGGTTGATGTCCTAACCTCTAGTACTTCAGAATGTGACCTCGTTAGGAAATAGTTGCAGATTAATTAGTTAAGATGGGGCCGTACTGGAGTAGGGAAAGTTCTTAATCCAACTTGACTAGAGTCCTTATAAGAAGAGAAATACAGGGGCTCCTGGGTGGCTCAGTGGGTTAAAGCCTCTGCCTTCGGCTCAGGTCGTGATTCCAGGGTCCTGGGATGGAGCCCTACATTGGGCTCTCTGCTCAGCAAGGAGCCTGCTTCCTCCTCTCTCTCTGCCTGTCTCTCTGCCTGCTTGTGATCTTTGTCTGTCAAATAAATAAATAAAATTTAAAAAAAAGAAAGACACACAAGGAGGAGATAGCTTTGTGATGATAAAGGCAGACAGTGGGGTGTGATGCAGCTACAAGCCAAGAAATGCCAAGGGCTGCTAGTGAATATCAGAAGCTGGAAGAGGCAAAGAATGATCCTCCCCTGCAGGTTTCAGAGGGAGTATGGTTCTGCTGACACTTCAATTTTGGACATCTAGCCTCAGAACCCTGAGACGATAAATTTCTGTTGCTTTAAGCCATGTAGTATGTAGTACTTTGTTATAGTAGCCCTGGCAAACTACTAAACCTCCCACCACCATATCACCTGCTCACTGCCCATCCCTATACTTCCCTCACTCCCTACTAGCTCCAGAGAGAAAACTTCCCCAGTTCCTCTTTCCGGATCATCAGCTCTCCTCCAAAGCCTGGCAGGAACATCTGAGCATCTGAGCAGTGAATCCTAGGGCAGGTGCCCATGCCTTTGTTCCAGGGAAGGCTGAGAAAATGAGGATCTGACATTTCTGCTTCAACAGCCTTTCACTGAAACTCGTAAGGCATGGAATTCCCCAGCACAGGAAGGGGCTCAGATGCCAGGCAACCAAAAAGAGTGACAAATGTTCAATTAATTGAGTTTATAATTATGAACTTTATTATTTATTTATTTGAGAGAGAACATTTGTACACGTGTGTGGGGAAGGGGTAGAGGGAGAGAATCTTAAGCAGACTGCACTGAGCATGGAGCCTGACATGGGGCTCGATCTCACAACCCTGAGATCACAACCTGAGCTGAAATGAAGAGTCACATGTGTAACCGACTGAGCCACCAAGGTGTCCCTGTAATTACAAATTTTAAGGGCTGCATAATATTCCATTATGTTGACGCTGTTACTGAAAAGCTTTTTCCACTTTGAGAAGTTAGAGTAACTTTCAGATTGCTGGTATTTTCCATGGTGACATTTGTGTGCCTGTAAGTTTTTGCTTCTGTTGAGCCTTATCTTGAGTGGAATATTACAGCTTTCATGACTACAACTCTGTATTCATAGATTCTGTTTCAAAAGCCATTTCTCAGTTTACAACTTCATAGATAGTATACGTGTGTGCCTGTTTCATCATAATTCCAGTATTAAGTGGTTTTTTAAAAGTTTGTATTTAATGTAAAATAAGTATAAAGTGTTATGTTACTATTGATTTGATTTGCTTTGATTGATCTTTAGAAAGAATAAATATTTTCCACATGTAGTTTATACTTTGCGTTTCTGCATAGCAGACCATGTTCTGGGTCTGAACTGCATCTGCAATCTCAGTTTAAATCTTCTCTGACTAATACCCTTATTGTTTCGGTTTTATCGATGAGAAAACTTTATCTCAGAGAGGTTATGTGATTTACCCATGGTGATGGGCACAAGTGGCAGAGTTCATAGCTTGAATCCTTCTTTTTCCGATTCTAGAGCCCAAGCTTTTTATCATATTTGAGGAAACTGCCTCATATTAAAACTAGCAGATCTGATTTGGTGACTTTTTCGGATGCAAGTTGGAAATCAATGAATGATAAACCAAAGAAGAGGTATATTGGTGAAAAACTATGGAGGGTTGCTTAAGTCCGGGGGGAAGAATTTTGAACTTCATTTAGGAGGGACTAGAGTGCCACCGGTGTTGGGAGCAACAGAGTGAGAGGTTTGAACTGTTGCTTGGGAAGGATGATCTGGTGACGTTGTATAAGGTTTATTCAAAAGAGAGATACTGGAGTTCAGGAGATCATTTAAAAAGATAAATAATCATTGATTAGAAAGGTAACAAGAGTTTGGATATAGTCAAGTGATTAATAGAGGGCTATTGTGAATTTGAAAGACATTTTTAAGAGGAATGAACAGAATTTAGTGACCCATAGAAAATGGGGAAAAATAAATGAAAGAAGGAAGTCAAAGATGTACCAGTGTTTCAGTCTGGGTCACTGGAGGAGTATGATACCACTAAAAACACTTGAACAGGTGTTAGAAGGAGAGTGGATTTTAGGGAGAAGATTATAAACTTGACTTTAGACATGTTGATTTTGAGGTGGATATCTTTATCAAAAAGTTTAAGAATTCAGAACTAGAACTTGGAGGAAGGATGGAGCTAATGCTACAGGCTTGGGGGTCCTCTGAGTAGAAATATTAGTTGAAGGCAGTGGCCACATGCATGGACTGAAGGGAAAGCTGCAGGGTATGAGCTGGGGGCTGGGAACTCGGATGTATACTGAATGGGAGGGAGGAAGAGAAAGCGCAGGGAGGGATGCAAAGAAGAATACCTGAAAATACCCAGTCATACCCTTGACAAGTTTACTGTCATCCTCAGGCTCCAAATGGAAAAGAACAAGTTCATAAAAGACAAAAGCAGAGGAGCACTTCCTGGGAGAGGGCTTTGGCTCCAACCCCATGACCCAGACTTGGCCATGAGGAGGACCCCATCTGCCTAGGCTGGAGAAAGACATAGGAGCCCAGAGGCAAAGCAGGATGAAAAAGCACTTTTCTTGGCATTGTTCTGGGTATTACAGCCAGGCCTTCTTAGTGCTTTTGCTACACAGAAGGGAGAAAACCGGAGGGCCCCACTAGCTATGGGATCTGTCCCACTGGCACAGTGGTTAGCAAAGTGTCCATGACAGCCTTCCCTCTGCTTGTAGGGGCAGTGAAGGAACTGGGACATAGAACAGCTAGGACTCCACTCTGCTTCCTGGTTAACAAAGGGACGGGACAGGTACACAGGTGGGTAACGAAGAAGCTCATCAAAGAGGAAAAGAGGAGCTGAGAGAGAGGAGGGTAAGTGTTAAATTCCACATAAGGATGGAGGAACTGAGAGAGAGGAGGGTAAGTGTTAAACTCCACATAAGGATGGAGGACGGCCAGGCCTGAAGAAAAGTGACATTTAAGTTTTAGATGGTTATTGATGGCCTTCTAAAAGGTAGATTTGGTAGAATACTAGGTTTAAATGAAATGGATAGCATTGAAACAAAGGCAGGTGAGAGGCGTGGAAAAGGATCAATGGGAACTACACCTTGGAGTGATTTGAGTTGAAAGGAATGAGCTGGGCTAATGACCCCAGTGCCTAGCTGGAGGGAGACTTTGTGGTCCTTACTGTATGTTGTTTGAAAGGCAAGGGAGGCTGGCAGAGGAAACAGCAAGTTGAGTATGTTTATGCAAAAGAGAAATGTGTCCTTAATGAAGTAGATCCTGGCGCCAGGGAGAAAGGATAGAATTAGAAAAGGACTTATCATTGAACTTTTGCAAAAAAGGAAAATGCTCAGAGTTTGAAATATAACTGTAGTCTATGAGGACTGGTGAGCAAGGGCAGCTTTGCTCCTGTAGATTGAAGGAAGAAAGATAAGATGTAGGCAGATTAGGGTGAAGGTAGAGAGACAAGATGGAAGGCCATGCAGCAGGAGAAAAAGGACTTGGTGTAGACATGCAGATAGCCTCCTGTTAGCGGCTGATTGTTAGGGAGAAGACCCAAAGGAGCACGGTGGGGAGGAGAAAATGGGCTGAACAGGTCCCATCAGTGGAGGAGCATCGCATTGGGTGGGGGAAAGTCGCATAAAAGTCTTCTTGGGGAGGCCATAGAGACAATTTCTTTCCAAGGCGTCTTGAACGAGAGGAGATGAAGTCTTCACTGGGGGTCAAGAGGCTTGGCTAGGGAAGCCAGAGAGAAGCTGATGGCTGTCAACACTGGAGATAAAGACTTAAAGTACTAGAAGGGAAAAAAGCTCTGCACAAAAACACAAGGGGGGAGAATAACGAAAGTTGTCAAGACACCGAGGAGGAAGAAATGGATTTGGAAATTGTTCAGATGTGGAAAGCAAAATTGCCATAGTCTTTGTAATGATGGTCTCTGATTTCCAGCTCCCCCAAAATCAATTAGGTTGGGCTATGTGGCTTATAGAGATTCACTTCTTTTCACCTGCCTCTTGTTGCAAAATCACTAAGCAAGAGTTCTAGGGTTGAACTGCCTGGGTTGGCTGGGCTTGAATCCTCGCTTTATTGTGTACTGCCTCTGTGGCTTGTGTAAGTTACTCTCTTTCCAAGCCTCAGTTCACTCACCTACACAAAGGGGATCATCATATCATAACTACCTAATGGTGCACAAAAACAGACACATAGATCAATGGAACAGAATAGAGAGCCCAGAAATAGACCCTCAACTCTATGGTCAACTAATCTTTGATAAAGCAGGAAAGAATGTCCAATGGAAAAAAGACAGCCTCTTCAATAAATGGTGTTGGGAAAATTGGACAGCCACTTGCAGAAAAATGAAATTGGACCATTTCCTTACACCACAC
>PISX010020631.1:0-35359 GCA_004024625.1 Mellivora capensis | reverse complement strand
CGGTTGCGCTTCTTCAGGTGTTTGCGTGCTTTTGGTTATTTCGGTTTGTTGGTTGGTTGGTTGGTTAGTTGCTTTTTCGGAGGGAAGCTGGAGGCAAACGTTAGGGGTGGCGGGGTTAAAAATGCAGGGGCGGGGGGCAGAGTTTTAGTTTGCAATACATTCGTTGCTTGTGAAGAGTCCACTTTGGTGAGGACTAGAGGCTGCGTAGTGCAGAGTGCCCTGCATCCTGGATCCTGAATGTAGTTTTCAGTTGGGGTGCTCCGTAGCTGGGCTTGGGGTCCAGGTAGGGCTCTGTCAAGGCGGTAGTTGAGAAGGGGAAAACCTGCGAAAGAGTTGCTAGAAACTAGCCTCGCTTCTGAGGCGAGGACATGGACTGGATGGAGATGGGGTGGGGGGGGATATTTATCTACCACCTGCTTAGGAGAATGACCAATGCCTCTGAGGTGATGTATCACAGACTGTAAACAAGGAAAGAGTAACTTAAATCCCCTGAGCAAAGCTAGAAAAGAGGATTGGAGCTAGGGGAGAGCAGGGTGGAAGAAATGTAACAGAAAGCTTCTATCATTTTACCATCATTTGTGTGTGATCAAAGGATATGGCTGTGGCAATCTCTGTTGCTAAAGAAAGAGGAATGTCACCACGTTGGTGCTAAACAACAAAACCAAACAAACAAAACGCCAAAATAATTATCCTGCTTGTAATAATGCAACAGAAAACCTTCCAGGTACCCTCTGGTCAAAGGTGCCCTAAGCACTGTGGAAGAAAATGAAAAGCATTGAGCCATCTACTTTCCTTATATGTCCATGATTTAATAGCAGAAATGTCACTTTCTCCCAAAGAGAAATAAAGCTTAATCAATACGTGTGACATTTTCCCCAGGGTCCTTTCACCTCTTTTCTTTTCATGCCTGCTCCATTGCCTGCCATGTCCCTTTGCTCTTCAGGAGTGACCCTTCTTCTGAACCCATCTCCTGCAAGGCTGCCTGCTCCACCCACTTAAACCCACTGAGCTCACCCATCCAGGAAGGCTCACAGTCACTATCACTTAAAGACATTCTTGGAAATGATAGGATACAAACCAAGAAGATTTCTTCATGTGTGCAAGTGTGTGTGCATGTGTATGTCTGTCTTTATAATTATGCAAAGCACCTGCCCCCTTATGGTGTCGTCTGTGCAAGATGATGACTAACTCATTCTCTCTCCTAGCCTCTCCTCCCCCTCCTTCCCTCCCTCCCTCCCCTTCTGCACAAATACACACCACTCCCTCCTGTCTCAGTTCCTTCCTGTCAGTGTTCAATAATGGTTTTACATGAACTTTCTGTTTGAAAGCCTCTGACTACCAAGAGCGAGTTGGAGCAGGTTTGTAGGAGGGATGCCAGAACTCAACGCTGCTGCTATGTTTCCTGTCATCACTCACTCATTGCATACACTACTGTACTTAATGCCAAGTGGCACCAGAAATGATTTCCTCTTTTGCTATTCGTAATAATATATTTACCCTCCCCGGAAACACATATAATTAATAATAAAAGAAATAATGCATCTTGATACCATGGGAAGAGCAGATGGATGCTGATGTGGTGGTGTTAGTCACCTTTTCTGTTGTTGTTGCTGCAAAGACAATGTGACCATTTCTCCCTTTCTGCTGCTCCTGGTGGGTTAAGCAAAGCATTTGGCCCTTTTACTGTGTTCTCTTTTCCATCTTTCCCTTGACAATAGTTTGTGTATTTTAAATAAAGATTTCATTCTGCCAACCCGCAGGAAGCTTTTAACAAGATGCAGCTGAGCATGTCGATATCTTCTATCTTTTTACTGCTATATGGGGGGGTGTTCAGTAACTTGAAACTCATCTCAACCTTAGCTCAAAGCTGGCATCTCACAGAGACAGTGCTCCCTGGGGCTGATTTACTCTTGCTTCTATACAACTATATTTTGGTGCCCTCTAGAAGAACACAAGGAAGAGTAAGGGTTATATTCAACCCCCTTCCTCCTGCATCACTCCATATTCAGTAACACCACAAGTGTTAATTGTGAGTAGCTTTTTATAGAAATTTTATTGGTGATTCTTTAGAGTTGGACTGACTTATCTTTCCTGGGGATGACCACACTAAGCTGCAACAGTTAAATTTTTTTTTTCATTATCTAACTACCTATCCACTTCCTATAATGTTTTACTTTTTCTTCTTAAATGAAAAGACAGCTTTAAATGTCACCTTTATCATAGTATATTTATTTTTTTGTTTTAAAGATTTTATTTATTTATTTGATAGAGAGAGATCACAAGTAGGCAGAGAAGCAGGTTCACTGCTGAGCAGAGAGCTCTATGTGGGGCTCCATCCCAGGACCTTGAGATCATGACCTGAGCCGAAGGCAGAGGCTTAACCCACTGAGCCACCCAGGTGCCCCCATAGTATATTTATTTTTAAAAGGCAGCACTACTTGTTTAAATCGGCCATTGTAAGTGAGCCATGTGTTTAAAACATGATGAATGTGAAATAGAAATTAAAAAGGGCAAGTGGGATAGGGCAAGGAAGCATGGTCCTGAATATCAGCCATCTCAGATTAGTCCCTTTGAGGTTCCCTTTATTTTACCACCTTACTTCATTTACTAAAACTTTAGATAACCTTGTCATATTTAAGCATATAATTGATTTTAACAATCTGTATAATTTACTTTTTGTTTTGTTTTGAGGGAATCAAGAACTTTCTGTCTTGTCCCAGTTGTTGAATTAGGCTTAACAGGGTATCCGTAGCAACTCCACAGCAATAACTCCGTATTCTAATACGCCCTTTAAACATATTAACAGCATCATGGGGAAACATCCTAATTATACAGTACTCCATGATGTGGTTTGAAAAGGGAAAAAAATAGAAAACATAGTAATAAGAGAACAGGAGGAGTAAGTAACCTATTACAAGTGAGACAATGATTAAAAGAGGTATCCCATGACCACCAGACTGGTGAGTTAGTAATCTCTCTCACTTTGCCACCTGGGAGGGGTTTTTTATTTTGGTTTTTTTTTTTTTCTTCATTTCTCAGCAAAAATGGTGTGCACTTAATTTGTTTTTTTCTTTTCTCCATCTTTTCCTCTAAAGTCATGCTGATTGGCAGAAAATGCAAGTAGGAACAATTTCATATTGATATTAGAGTGAGAAATCATGCACATAATGAGTCCAAGTGCTCATACTTATTTCATATGAAACAAGGAAAATCCTTGACTCTTCAGCTTTTATTTTGGTCAATGAAGGCAGAGGTCTAATTGACTTAATGAGTCTAATTTATGTAATTTTTTATAGATGCTTTGCTACCAGGAAAGCTGCTTAGGAACCTTACAATATAATGAAAAATATGACCTGATTATACCCAGTTTAGGGAGTCTTAATGAGTGGAGCTATATTTTGATAATTCTGGATTCGAGGTTTCAGGGTTATTCCACTGAAATCACCATATGGTTAATGCTAAGTTACACAAATCTCAATACTTTGGAAATATAGATTTTGATATGATATAATATCATGATACACTTATTTTTTAATTTATTGTACTAATCATTTTCTATGCCTAACCCCTCCTCAAACCCTAAATCCATCATTTGTCCTTCTTTGTGCTTCAGGAGTTAGCGTCTAGGAATTGCATCCACCGGGTTTCCCTTGTCCTTTGCCTTCTGTTGCAGTGTAGTCAATGAGAGGCACTGGCAGGGGGCAGTAGTAGAGAGAATTCTTGCCCCAGTTGCTCTGTAACTTAGCACTGAGGTATTTTCTGGGAGTGCCTGCATGGCTCCAGGAATACACCCTTCCATAATTCCAGCTCCTGTTTGCTGAATCTTATCTCTTGCCCCTCCAGCTTTCTACTGTGGCTCTAGGATAGATGCTCTAAAATATCTCTTGTCACTTCCCTTAACCCAGTCACTCCTCCAGAAAGTATCCCTTATCTAAATTCTCTCTAAAATCATTCCTGTTTGTGCCTTCTATTTTCCGCCAGGTATTCTGATTGATACATTCTTGTTATTTAAAGTTTTAAATGTAATAAGAAATATTTTATTCAGTTGTTTCAAAGCTTAACATACCGTTCGGTGTGTATGGAAGTGCCAAAACATTACCATTTGTTAAACTGAAAGTAACTTTAACACACTGTAAGAAGGTATTTGATGGTGTAGCTGATCTGTTTGGCACTTATAATATATTAGTATTAATAATAATATATTATTTTTATAATAGTGTATTAATATTTTCCACACAGATGTCATTTCTCTATGTATTGAATGAGCCCAATTCATCAAACTGGTAAAACCATCTCGTTTTTTTCTTAAACATATATTCCAATATTCTGTAGTGTCTGATTGCAAAAAATAATAAATAATAATAATAACAATACATGTTTTGAAGTCCAGTATTTATTATTCTATAAAGCACATCATAGTTTGTAAAGTACTATAATTTTCATACATTTTTAAAAAGATATTTATTTATTTATTTATTTCTCAGAAAGAGAAAGAGAGCACAAACAGGGGGAACAGCAGGCAGAGGAAGAAGCAGGCTCCCTGCTGACAAGGAGCCCGATGTTGGACTTGATCCCAAGACTCTGGGATCATGACCTGAGCCAAAGACAGGTGTTTAACTGGCTGAGCCACCCAGTTATCCCAATTTTCATCTATTTTTAACAAACTAAATGAATAAGGAAGTTTGCATGGATCAATTCTTCCATTTATTTAAAAAAAAAGCCAATAATGATGATGTAAAAAAGTGACCTAAGTTATCAGCAAAAACCCAAAATAACTGTCCCATGCATATACTTTGGAAAGAGAACAGGTGAGCATGAATATAAAGAATGAAACCCACCAAGTTCTTCTAAGCCAGCATTTAAAAGATATATATCATATAAATTAACAAATATCAGAACATGTTCTTTAATCAAAGTAAAGTATAATTTGAGAGAATATGTAATTTGTCCTATGAATTTTGGGTCTATTTTTGACCTAAAAAATAATAAAAATGTATCTAATACAGGATTTTGCCTACACATCTCTACATAATTAAGACATTGTAAAGTTTGCTTCTCCTGAATCCTGAATAACTTCTTTTTTCTTCTATAAATTGGATGTAAGAGTGGTCACAACCATACTTGCACACATGCATGCACATGCATATGTATGTACTGTTTTCTAGGTTTTTTAAGTGCATTAACAATATGCTGTACAAATATTAGATTGAAAAAACCTGAGGTACCAAAAACAGGTTGGTTAGCTGACCCAGGGCCACAAAACAGTGAAATATTGGAGCTGAGACTTGTACCCAGGCAATCTGCCTCTTGAGTTGCTATGTCCAACCAGTATTCTATGTCATAAGAAACTTTTTTCCAAGTGCAATGTGCCTTTCTTTTTCAGGCTAAAGGCCTTCTGAGACAATTAACTAAAATTAAGAAATTTCTATTCAGTGAATGGAAAATATTGGTTGGGGATGGTACAAAAAGAATATTGTCCTATCTTCTTTGAGAACTAATTTTCAATTTTTAAAGTGAGTTTTTTAACTTTAAATTTCTATTTGAATGATTTATATATTATTTATTTTTATATGAAAAATCATTTTATGTGCTTCACATATCTAATGATACCATAGAATAATTGTATTTTAAAAATAAAATTCATGATTTTTTTCTAGATGCGTTATATATAAGTTGTTCTATTATCACAGTTGGCCATAGTTGCTACTTTTCCTTTTTGTACATTTGTTTTTATCTATTCATGTTTATGTATTTCCCACCCTTACCTACAACCAGGAGGACAAAAGTAATATATAGCCAAGGAAGGTAATTCTATATATCACCTCTCTCTTATAATAAGAGGTCAACTCTGTGGAACCTTTTTAAGATTTCCCCCTGTTTTAGTGAAGGACAATATATTTTCCAGGTACTTATTCCTGACCTTTTGTTCATGTGTAATTATATTTGGCAAGAAAAAATTATAGTAGCATTTATTTTTATCACAGATTTTATGTATATTTTCAACATTTAAAATTATAGATTTTTAAAATAGAAACAAAAGGAAGAAATGTGACAACCGTATCATATGGAACTCTGCTTTCCAGCATTCTGTATCTTATGGCTGATAAATGAGAAAGTTTTTTCCTTTTCATGAAAGAATATCTAAAGTAAATCAAAGCAAGTCCATATAGGTTTTAGGATTAATTTTTCCCTGTAATTATCAAGATGAATTGGACCAGAACTTCACCTTCTTCTCCATTTTACTCTCCTAAACCCAGTATGTGTGAAATGTCCATTTTTATATAAATAATGAGTGATAGAAGTCCTATTAATTTTAGGAAACTTTACTTCTCATCGTAATTTAAAGAATAATTTTAATGTAAAAGCATTTATCTATACACATATGTGTGTATGTGTATATTACTTAAATTTAGTTTTTTGTTATTTAAAATTCAAAGTGTGTGTTTGATCTCATATGCCTTCATGTCATTACACTTTATGAAAAAAAAGTATTTTCACATTAAATTTTTAAGCAAAATTTAAATGACTCATTGAACAATTACTGCTATATTCAAAAGGGAAAAGAATCAGACTTTTTCAAGAAGTCTTCTAGAAAGGGTGATAAAATGATGTGCCTAGTGAGGAGTCACCTTTTCAAGTTTGCTTCACTATTCCTACTATTAATCAGAATTCTCATCAGTTTCCTCTGAGCTCTAAAAACATGAACATAATAGAGATTTAGATCATGAATATGAATGTGATGAGGAAAGGATTTATTAAAGCTAACATGCTTCCCACTAAAATCTCTTCGTGCCACCAGGCCTCTCTCAGACACACATATACACAGGCCCATGTGCACCCCCACTCAGAGCACAAGAGGTAATGTTTCCTTTGCTCGATTTCTGTTTTCATCCTGCCCTCCAAGGCTTTGCTGCCCTGGTTCTCAGACTCGTGTTATGCAGAAACCGGAGAAATGGAAGAAATCTGGAGATAAAAAGACTCAGACCAGGGATTTGGGGAAACATTGAGTGGAAAGAAAAGATTTAAGGCAGTTATAAAATAAGAATCTATCAAGCAATTACAAACTGTGGAAAAGTTGGAAAGAAGAGAAAAAACACCACATTCTGTGTAAGTGTCATTGAGGGATATGAATCAGGAACTCTGAATAATACTTTTGAAGGGTTAGTTTTAAAGACTGGATTGCATTTTTATTATTTTTTTAGACATTTAATTTCTTTCGGCATTTTAAGCTCTTACGCCACAACAAAAGAAGACTAGATTTTTTTTATGCTTTAACACACATATATACACATACAGATAAATGTAGTCTTCACCCAATATAGGTTACATAGTTTATAAATTGATTTTAAAATCTTAAGTTATTTTTAAAAGGTATCAGCATGACTTTAATATGGATAGGATAAATGTATTTTTCTATATTAAGTGTGTTGTTTTTCTAAATGTTTCTCAACAAAGATGCATTAATTAAAGTTTTAATTAAATATTATTCAAGTCTTTAGTGACCACTATAATACATGTTCTGAAAGACAATGTTTATACATTGTGAATATTAATAAAATATTACCTAGTAAATAATAAAATGTTTGCTTTAACATTGATTTCCTTGGCAAAACATCTATAAATACGTTTCTCACTTTGATTCTTAAACAGAAATGTAAAAATTGTTATTGAAAGTCACATTATTGGGGTGCCTGGGTGGCTCAGTTGGTTGAAATGGCTGCCTTCGGCCAGGTCATGATCCCAGGGTCCTGGGACTGAATCCCGCATCGGGCTCCCAGCTCAGTGGAGAGCCTACTTCTCCCTCTCCCTCTGCTTACTGCTTTGTCTCCTTGTGCTCTCTCTGTATCTCTCTGTCAAATAAATAAATAAAATCTTAAAAAAAAAGGAATGCCACATTATTTTTGAAGAGTTAAATCAATGCTTCTTAGATAATTTTATTTCCAAAATCTCTCACCTCAGTCTCCACTTAATAAGTCCTGTGTAAGCCCATGATACACAAAGATCTAAGACATACTTATCCAGACAAAAGAGGTATCAGCCACATTCTCTGTAGATTTTTTATCCTGGAGTTCCATTGTGCCTATAATAGGTGGCAGCTAGATAGAACCCAAAGCAAAATAGGCCCACCATATAGTTCGTTTGAACACAACCTACATGTCTTTGGCCATAGTGGAAAGGAGGGTACTAA
The DNA here is from genome assembly GCA_004024625.1 of Mellivora capensis. NCBI lineage: Eukaryota > Metazoa > Chordata > Mammalia > Carnivora > Mustelidae > Mellivora > Mellivora capensis. Next base: position 27,171 of record PISX010020631.1, on the reverse strand, counting down.
ATTTTAATGGATTTAGCCAAACACATATTTTGAGAACCTAATGAATGCAAAGTAAATAGTATACATGTGTGTCTGGGGATGGCTAACTGATTAATACCTATAAACTAACTTATACTTCTGAAGTCTGGGGGCATATGATTAAGTTTAAAAAAAAAGTTTTAGCATGAAAAATTTAATCAAGTTTGCATGTTGCAACCAACATTGTAATGCAGAATATTCAAAGAAATCTACATTCCAGTAAGATGTCTAACACCTCAGCTTGCCAAAACTCCGAACTAAAATTATTGATGCAATATTTGATTAAGGGAAAACCTTCAAAACCTCTGAAAACTTCATAAGGTTGCTCTCAATGACCAAACATTAAAAGAAATTCATAGGTTCTGAACTGTGTTGATGGAATTACAAAGATGATTTTAACTAATTAGCTAATTTCAACATTGATCCTTCAAAGTATAGCATAGTGCCAAAGAAAATAAGCAGGGAATATTCTGGAAGAAACTGCCAAAATCCTCAGATTTCTGTGGGTAGGGATGAGCTCTAAGGCAATATAGGAAATGGAAAATGGCATGCTACTATGGAGAAGCAGCACTGCTAGATGTTAAGACAGGGAGCTGGGTTCCTCCTGTTTGCAGTAGGTGGCAGTAACGGGTAATGTGTAGTAAAAGCAAAGAAAATTTGTTGGCTCAAACATGAAAGTGCTCTTTTAAAGATGAGTGTGAATAAGATTTTGCAAGATAATGAGAGAAATGCAGAGGAGGTTATTGCTTGAAACAATTTTTTTAAATAAACAGAAAATAGAAACAAATTTTAGAAACGCCTGCAAAATGCTATGTAAAATTAAGAAGATATGATACTTTGGAAACCACAATAAAAACAGAAAGGTGAAAGCAGGTAATAAACTACAGTATAAAATTAAAAATTTAGCTTTCTGATGAAGATAGAGACACAGAGAAATAGGTAAAGATAATTTCAAAAAGCTGCCCAAAACAATGGAAAAACTACCCAAAAAGTCAATAGCAACATCCAAATGAGAAAGCAAAATGCAGCAGAAACAGCAGAATTCATACTGTGGAAAATTGCAGTTGAATACTCAGATTTCTATTTAGTGGCATATTTTTCTCAAAAGAATTAAAGACAAACATGTTTCCTTTATAATGTTAGTTAAAATGAGAGAGAAGTATGTGTTTGCACTTACACAAATACATATGTAGGTACTACATATATATCCTATAGCTGTGGGTATGTGTATCCTTCTATTCTAATATTGTATTTACATGTGCAAACAAAATGCAATATGCACTGTAATACCTAGAATTCCTTTAGAATTTTTATGTCTGTATTTTCTAAAAATAAATTATTTATTTTCATTACAAGAAATGTGTTTGAAATATATATAATTCTAAAATTTCTTTGAAATATATTCTGAAAGTAAGCAAGTGCTTTTTCTTTTGTAAATGTTCCCATGGCCTCCTAGAATCTATACAGAATTTACAAAAGAAACTAAATCAAAGTAATTACTATATGCAAATTTTTACAGTACTCTAACTGGAATTTTATAATACCTTTCCCATTTTTCATCATACCTTATTTCCTGCTGTATATATTAAATAGGAAAGGATGGTAAAACCAATGTTTCACCTTGTTTGAAAAGCGTTGCAAATTAAATTTTGACGTCTTTGCATATATTCTAAATATCTCCGATCTTCCTGCTGTAATTAAATTTATAAAGATTCACTTTGCACATTATGTCTCTCTTGACAAAAATTGTTTCCACTTGTAAATGGAACAAAATGATAACTGAATAGTGCCAGAAATAAAATAGTTCAAGAAAGTTCAAGTATGTGGTCTTTGGAAGTTTTGCACAGACATACTGTTTTTCTCAGTTAAGTGATTCAGAATTGTGCTCCAGAAATAACCTTAAAAAATTAAAAGGTAACTTTATATCAAATTGAATGGACCACTGAAATCAAACTGAAAAGATTTTTAAGTAGAAAAGAAATAGCTTATATTGTGAGTGCATAAGTGGTTGACCATCTTAAAGTATATTTGTTTTTGTTTTAACATTTTAATATTTAGTACTCTTAAATCTCATATAGAAGTAGATATCTGTACCCTTTTGATTTTGCATTATGGACATTTCATTATGAAAAACCATGGTATAATTACATGAATCACTCTATACTTCCTCAATGAAAATCCACGATTTTTAAGCACAAAAGGAGAATCATACAGCCTGTAGCAAAACACTGAATGCATAAGGGTTAAATTATTTCCTTATATCAACATGTTGATATTTTTTCAAATTTAATTCTGATGAACTATAATCAGTAACATTCAAAATACAAAAATAGGTTTCATTCAGACATTCCCTAAACAAAACCAGGGTAAGTGAAAATAACAAATTGGATTTATTTCAATTTTTAGTTTTCTAAGTCATTATAAGATAGTTTGAATCAGTGTTCTAAACATGCAATAGTTAATTTGAAAATCATAATATTTTGAAACAGAGCGAGAGGGACAAGAGGAGAGAGGCCTGTTTCTCCTTATAGTTAGTCTCTATAATAATATTTTATACCATTTTTTACTTAAATGGAAATCTTATAAGGAGAGGTAATGCTGCAATAAAGAATGTTTGAGGGTTATTTATTCCCCTTTTGGACTTTCAGTGGACTTTTTAAGCCCTTTTTCTGAGATGATTTTTCATCTGAGATCATTCTGAGATGATTCTACCATGAATGTTCTTCGTGGTAGAACATTCCCAAGATAAGGAGCTGACTTTTCCTATTACAAGTACCAAATTCAGAAGTAGTTTTAGTGGCTTGAACTTTTATCCAAGAGTAACAAGAGAAAAACCACCAATGTGTATCATCATACAGACCACGGAAGAGTCATCAGATTCAAATGGCCTGCAGTCATCATCAACCTCAGCTCTCTGAAAATAGTTTCACACATTTTGCTTGTTAGTAACTAGGCTTTCTGTCTTTCTGCCTGATCTTACTTCCCCCCATCATGTTGTTTACATATAAAGAGCAAACATTAAAAAGTTAAAATAGTGAAGCAAATATTTTAAGACTGAAGAAAGTCAACAAGCCTTATCATCCCCAAACTGGAGTTTTCTCTCCACATTCTGACATGAGTCAGCAGAAGATTAGATAGAGAGTAAGATTCGCTTTTCTGGAGAGAATGAATAGTAACTTTAGTAAGAGAGAATGACTTTCCTTGAAAACAGCTATGGGAGACAATGCAGTGTGAGAACTCTGTGTATGGATTCGAGTCAAAAATGCCTAGATTCGAATCCCTTTTTTTCTAGTGGTCTCCCTGAGTAAATACTTTGGTTTATCTGAGCAATATATTCTCTTCATTTCCTTTTATATAAACTTTCCTTCTCTGTAAAATGAAGATAATAATAAATTTCCTTTAGCCTCCTTCCCTCTAAAATGTTAATAATCATAGTATCTCCATCACAGAACTGTTGTGAGAAATAAAGATAAATTACACTGCTCGGCTTCCCTTGCTAGACATTTTATCCTTTATTGCTTCTCTTGTTTAAGTTTTCAAAGTAGTTAAATTTGCGGGTACCTGCCAAAACCACATTCCTGCTTTGACATTTCTCCTTACCAAAAGCTCCCACTAATCGGGCTCTGTATTCATGACCTTCTGGGTGACCATAGCTGATTATACCAGAAGGGAAAGCTGATCCATGGGAAAACAGAACATCGCTGATTTCTTACATTCTATCTTCTAAGATTTCAATAAGGAAATTTAGAAAACACAGTCTAAAGGGGATGTATTGGAGAACTCTGAAGTCCTGCATGTTTGGGCAGACACACCTATCCGGCTGTGAATTAACAGAAGGAATTGGCTACAAAAGGGAAGAGGAAAAGAGAGGATGGGAGATTGGGAGAGAAAGGAGGCTATGGAGTCATTAAGAGCTATGTCAGCTTCTAAATTTCCTTCTCTACCTCCAATTAATAAAACCCTAAGGACTGGCTAAAATTTTGTCTTCTCTACTTTAATTTAAATAAAGGTATACTCACCCTAATAAACTTGAAATGTGATGAGTAATTTCTGTTTCTTCCCACTAAATGATCCTTGCCTCAGACAGATGTTTATTTTTAATTTATTTTTTATTTTTTATAAACATATAAAGTATTTTTATCCCCAGGGATACATGTCTGTGAATCGCCAGGTTTATACACTTCACAGCACTAACCATAGCACATACCCTCCCCAATGTCCATTACCCCACCCCCCTTCCCCGACCCCCCTCCCCCCAGCAACCCTCAGTCTGTTCTGTGAGATTAAGAGTCACTTATCAGATAGATGTTTTTATACTGCAAAGCTGTAAGTATAAAGTTCTGTGAAAAAACACAACACAACAAAACAAAAACGGATTAAGTAATAAATGCAAGCAAACTGTGGGGGAGGGGAGGAGAGAGTTGATCCCAGGCAATGCCAAGCATCTCTGTGCTGAAAGTAAACTTAGAAAAATTAATTTCTCTCATATCAGCAATAGATATTTGGATAGAAGCCCATCAAGAAGAGTCACTCTGAAACAAAAAGGGATACAATTTTGCAAAGAGGGATAGAAGGTCAACTCAAGAGAAGTAATCTTCAAGGGTATGTTTCAGGAGAAGTTGACAAGATGATATCAGTTTACTCAGAGATTTGGGGGAAAAAAAAGTCTAGGTAGGAGAAATAATGATGATGATAATAGCTGAATATTAGTGATAAAAAGTAACATTATAGGGAGGCTGCAAAACATAATATAAAGAGCTCTGAGGCTTAGTTTTGATAGATTTGCAGTAGAATCCTAATTCTGCCTTAGACAAAGACTTCATCCTTTACACTCAACCTTATTCTAAAACTGGAAAAGCAAGGCTTGTCATTCAAGGTTGTAATGATGACAAAGAATAAAGACACTGTCAGTGGGGTGGTTCATCTGACTCTTACTTTTGGCTCAGATCCATGCTCCACAGGGAGTTTGCTGGAGATTCTCTCCCTCTGCACGCCCCCAACTTGCTGTCTCTCTCTCTCTCTCTCTCTCAAAATTAATAAATCTTTGAAAAAAAAAAGAGGACATTGTCATCAAACAGACCTATGTTGTTATGCTGATTCATAACAAAGTCTCAAAAAGTGTGGTTTTGGTGGTTTTTGTTTGTTTGTTTTTGCTTCTTTTAGTGGTTTTTATTATTGCTTCCCAATCACAAGAGTTATCAATGAAAGGAGTAATGGAAATCTAGCTTGAAAAAACTTTAAAGCTTTAAAAAACAGGAAGATTTTATCCTCATCATTTATTTGAATTCATTATTAAATTGTTTACCATTTAGCCACATATCAACTTGCTATTGTTAATATCACGTGAGATACTGAGGAACAGCAGATCTTGGTAATAGTTACTTGTTTATGTTTTGTAATGAAATATCTTTCTACCCTCCATGTCACTTAAAGTATAGCACCTCTCTTTGTTCAAGTGTCTGAAAAATTGTCATGTCCTCTCTTCAGTTTGTTACAAGGGATTCTTAGGTTTACAATTTAAAAAATCTTAAATTATTGTTTATAAAAATTTTTTTAAAAAGAATGAATTATATTAGGGGTTAGGAAAGAAAGAGGGAGAGGGGGATTGCCTTATAATTAATCTGGTATTTTACATTATATGTTTATAAAAAATAAAAAAAAACTTAAATTATTAATGAATTCATAAGAAATTTTATGACTTTTATATGGTCAACAAAGATGATCATCTTGGGAAAGTCACTTACTCTTCCTGAACATCAGTTTCCTCATCTATAGGGTATGATTAAGGTAACTCTTAACATGTCACCAGGTTGTTGTAAGGACAAATACCAGTCTCACTGGCAAAATCTTGAAAAACATATATAAACTATATGACTTCCATCATGACAGCAAACAAACACAGCTCAAAATGGTAAGCTTTTTTTTTTAAAGTATGTATAACTAAGCCTATTACATATGATTTCTCTAAATGTAGCCTTCTTTATTCACCATAAGACCCATAGCCTATAAGAAACGGGAGTAGAACATCATCATCTGCATTAAGGAAAGTTAAACCACAAATGAAAACTTAATTATCAATGTGAGGTTATCAAATTACCCTTTCAGTAATTCATGATCAGCCAATTTGCGTTTGGAATCCTTCCTCCTTTGAGAATAAGATACTTTAATTCCCTTCGCACTGAAAAAATGTGTTGTAGTGTATACTTCTAATTGTCACTTCAATATCCATTCTTCTTGTCTCTCTTATTAACTTTGGTTTGTGGGACTGGGCTAATGTACTCAGATAAAATTGACCATATTTATTTATTTTTTAAAAGATTTTATTTGTTTATTTGCCAGAGAGAGAGAGAGATACAGAGAGAGAGGGAATACAAGCAAGGGTAATGGGGGTGGGAAAAACAGGCTTCCCACTGAGCTGGGCGCCCAGTGCTGGGTTCAGTCCCAGGACTCTGGGATTATGACCTGAGCTGGGGCAGAAGCTTAATGACTGAGCCACCTAGGCACCCCAAATCGATCATTTTTATAACATTCTTTCAGCCAGGGAAGGCCATGGCAAACAATTTTGTCCCAACTGGACACAATCATTACATGGTGGGGCTTTGTTCAAATACTTGTGAAAAGAACATTGGTGGAGAACGAATGAATATTTGTGTCACCCCAAAATTCATGTGTTTAAATCTAATCCCAGTGTGATGGTATTTGAAGATAGAGCCTCAGGATGTAATTAGGTCATGTAGGTGGAGCCCTCATGAATGGAATGAATGTGCTCTTTTAAGAAGAAGTCAGAGAGCTAGAGTACCTTTCTTTTTTTTTTTTTTTTTTTTTTTTTTTTTTTTTTTTTTTTCTGGAGGAGGGCTCTTATCAGACCCTGACTATACTGATCCCCTGCTCTTGGGGTTCTAGCCTCTAGTACTGTGATAAATCAACTTCTGCTGTTTATGAGCCACCCAGTGTAAGGTAATCTGTTATAGCAGACCAAACTGACAAAAATGGAAATATTACATCACCATGCTCTTTGACCTGTTCAACTTCTACCTTCTTCTTCCTGGGAACCCAGATGTGATGCCTATAGCACTGAAAGCCAAGATAAGAATTACAGAGAAAAAGGAAAAAAATGAGATCAAGGTGCCTGCTGTTATCACTGAGACATTTTCCACACCAGACCCCTAAACTTCTTGTTTCATGTAAAACTAAGTCTTCATCAATTTAGGGTACTGTGGATAGGCTAAAGCCAAAAGTGTACAGCACTAATACTGGAGTCATCTTCAATATTTTAATACCAAGATATAGGTGCATTATCATGAAGTATATCTTTATAATATAAATATGAGAAAGATAAAAAGAAAACTATAAAATATTTTAAGATACATGAAATTCAAGATGTTATTTTGAGACTATCAGATGTAAAAATGGGCAAGAGGGATGAGAAAACCAAGCACAAAAGTGTGAGTAACTGAATATAGTTCACTCCGTTTCAGTTTCAGTAATTCTTTTAATTCTCCTCCATAGAAAATAGCAATAGAAGCAAAAAGCTTTTCTATTTTTAAGGTAATATGCACATTTTATTACTTATGTAAATACACACACACTATATACACATATGCGTGTGTATATATACATTTATAAACGTATGAACTATGTTAAAATTTAAGGAAGAAAATAGAGAAATAAAGAAATAGGCACAAGATTTTGAGGAAAAGGAACTATCTCAGTTACCAGTTTGATTCCACAGATGTTGTGCTTACTCCTTAACTTTGGTAACTTGCTAAATTTATGTCAGAAAAAGTCCATCAATCTATGCTAAAAGACTAATAGGAAAATAAAAGCACTACAAAAATATTACTTTTGAAGGAAGATTAACTGATGTGTGTTCTTTCTAAAAAACATGGAAGCAATTATTATTCAGTACTGCTAAATTATATTCCTTGAATCATCGCTTGATAATATTTTGAAGCTGAAAAGGAATTTTAAAGGTATGGTATTCAATTAATTTTTTCCATTGTGAGAAAACAGAGTCTTAGAGCAATGATATGATTATCCAATGATGTTCATTCAAGTCAAATATTTAAAAAAAAAAAAGGTTGACCTTGGGGTTAATAATCCCAGTTGTTAATAGGACTTGAATTGCCTTTTCCAACTTAAATTGATGAGCGCTGAGTAATGTATGGAATTATTGAATCACTCTATTGTACACCTGAAACTAATATAATATTGTGTTAACTATGCTGGAATTAAATGGAAAAAATGTGTAGAAACAAAAAAAAATAGTTGTAACTATGAAAATTTGTACACAAAAATTTAAATTCTGCATTATGGTATAGAGGTTTAATATAGAAATCTAAGAAAATAAGACATGTAGGCACATAAAAAAACTTCAGAATTCCTCATTCACCTAGGTGTAGAAAGAGGCAAATTATCTTGAATTGCCTTATAATTAATAAATCATTTTTTCTGTTTCCTCTCCCATGCTGTTAAAATAGAAATACGCATTAATGAGTTTTTTGTGGTGTATTAAAATTATTTTAATATTATATGTATGTCTGTCAAATTATGATGGAAGAGTTATTTTACCATCACTCTTATCTTGGCATGTCTTGAATCCTGGAGATTAGTGAAATTTATGGAGCTCTTAAGTTCTTACTGATAAGAATCTTTCTTTGCCTTTTCTAGGGATTTCCTGGGACACTGCAACTTCTTAACAGTTTCTTTTCAGTAACACATTCAAAACTAAAACTACAGACAGTTTGGTTGGCAAAAACAAAACAAAAACAAAAACAACTAAAAAATCCCCACCACAACAGCAATCCAAAAAAAAAAAAAAAAAAAACCAACAAAAAACACTAATGATGGCTTCTTATAGAAATAGCATGCAAAACATCATCAACTTGCCTAAACATTTTTTTCTTCTTGATTGTACATTAACCAAAAAAGCAAGTAACCATACAGTTCCCAATCTATTTTCTGAGAGAATAAGAGTTGTGTTATTCTCCCTTACTCTACTGTTCATGCTGACTATCTACTGAGAGATTGTAATTTCTAATATAAAAACATAGGTAAGGATATGTGCAGTAGATGGCTAGAAAAGAAATAATCAGTTCAAAGTAAGCATCATAGTGAAGGGTAAACATAAGAACAGTCCATGATTGGAGAGAGGTTAGGAGACATGAAGAACATTGGTTCTTCCTGTGTTGGACAAACATGCTATCTAGCAGAGACAAAATAAACTAGACAATCAGAGTAATCACTCTATGAGAGTGATTCATATCCTGGGTATGAGAGTGGTTCGTATCCTGGGTTCCATGATGATTTTAAAGGATTGTGAAGAATGCCTTGAAATTATATGTAAGTTTGTGGATTTGCACTTATCTGTGTAACACAGGACTATGACTGAAAGGAAGAGAAACACAACTCAAAATTGTTTATGAAGGGGTAGATGTATTGACTCATTAACAAAGCACATGGAAGGATATAGGAGAAATTGCCACTGAAACAATTAGACCAGGAACTTGGATGTCATTAAAGTATCTGTCCCTGTTACTCCTGTTCTCAGCCCACTCTCAGCTTTTTTTCTTTTCATATTGATTTCATTATATCCCACATAAGCCAGGGCAAGTTGTAAAACATTGAGACATGGCCAGATTCAGGATCCATTCACACATTAAAAGCCTAAGGGACTAGAAAAGAGATTCCTCCACAATTTCCAATTACAAAATGCTGGCAGAGTACTCTTGTTAGTAAAGTTTGGGTAAAAAATGATCCATCTTTCACTTGCTCTATCCAAATAAATCAATTTTTATTGTCGTAGTTCAAATCATAAACACAGCCAATTGATTATGGTGGTAGGATCTATAATTGGCTTAGTTAATTAGGAGCAAATGACTTGAAGAAATATTTTCCATGATAAAGGAGGGACTATTGGGCTCTACAGTGATCTTTTAAAATGTTTTAATTGGTCAGTCAGGCACAAGCAGACACACACGCTAACATATAAAGATGGTAAAGTTATTGCTAAAATTTTTGGTTATAGTATTTGTGTTCATCTTTTTAACCTTCAGCCACATCATTAACTCCTTACTGAACAAAAAGGAATTTTCCATTCTCACAGTGACCTATATAGATACAGAATTTCTAAAACTTTTAAACCTTGGAGAGAGAAAACACAAATCAGAACAAAATACACATATTTCCTTCTAAAAGATGAATGAATATTCTGTAAGTTATATTTGGGATCCATTTAACATTTTTAATTGAAATTTCTAGTTTTAGAACACATCTTTAATTTGGCTTTTTCCTTAACTGCATACTTTTAAAATGTAATGTGGTATTATATTATTTAGAATATTACTAATTTTACTTTTTTTTCATTTCATAAATAAGAAACAATTTGTGGTCTTTAATAAATACAAACTGGGGACGTCTGTGTGGCTCAATCATTTAAACATCTGCCTTCGGCTCAGGTCATGATCCTGAAGTCCTAGGATAGAGTCCCACATCAGGCTCCTTGCTCAGCCAGGAGCCTGCTTCTCCCTCTGTTTGCTGCTCCCCCAGCTTGTGCTCTCTCTCTCTCTCAAATAAATAAATAAATAAATAAATAAACAAATATCTTTTTAAAAAATTCAAGGTGAATACAGAACTTTATTTACTAAATAGTGAAAGTCCCTACCTTTAGCCTCTTCTCATCCCCAGGAGTGTATCACTGTTAGCTATCTGTTCAGACATTTTTCTGCATACATGCATATATACTCATACTCATTTTAAGTTTTATTTTTATTAAAATACTATATTAATATTTTTCTGCCACTTCCTTTTTTCAGTCAATAAAAGTCAAGAATTCCTTCTATCTCAGTAATGTATGTTTATTTGTCTAATTATTATAACTGTATAATATTCCACAATGTTAATGGGTGCTATTAAATATTGAGTACATACTATATGCTGGTTCATACTCTGAACGCTTTAAAGATCATATCAAAATCTTCACAAACCAAAAAAATCTGTGAATTGGAAATTATAGCTCTATTGTTGGTGAGAAACTGAGACAAAGAAAGTAAAAATTATCCGATTGACTTAACCATTCTTTTAGTGGTGGACCTTTAGAATACCTCAAATATTTTCATTGGTGTAAATAACCTTGCACTGGAAAACACTGAACTGGACTTTTTCAGTAAAATAAATTGCACATTTAAGTTTTAGAATTATGGCCCAGTTGTCTTTCAAAGTTGCTTACTGCCGTATATAATACTGACAAATTTAAATATTTTAAGGTTTTTTCCAATCTGTTGGGTGAAAATTTGTATTTAACTGTCACTTGGCTTTATCTTTCTTTGAAGAAAAAAAGTTGTGTATCTTCACAGACTTGATATAAGTATATTATTTACATATAGGTCCGCTCACGTCACAGCCATTTCTACTGAGTTATTTTATTGGGATACTTTATTCCTTTTATTTTTTTTTAAGATTTTTTAAAATTTTATTTATTTGACAGAGAGAGATCACAAGTAGGCAGAGAGGCAGGCAGAGAGAGAGAGAGGAGGAAGCAGCCTCCCTGCTGAGCAGAGAGCCTGATGTGGGGCTTGAACACAGGACCCTGGGATCATGACCTGAGCCGAAGGCAGAGGCTTAACCCACTGAGCCACCCAAGCACCCCAGGGGTTACTATATCCTTAACAATTTATTTTTGTTTGTTTTTTGCCCTGTCTCTCTGAATGGAGATACTAATATGCTACCCAGCTCTCCCTCTGTGGGGAGCAGTATTGATTCATGGTCCTCAGTGCTGCCTCTCTGGATCAGCTGCCAGGTTCACTCACCTAAGACCCTTCCCAACTGATATAGAGCTGCTTCCAGCCAGTGACAGCAGGGTAGGCATGAGGCAGGCCCATTGGCATGAGAATAGGTGGTGATCTGTGTGAGACTGTGGCTTGAGGACTTCCTATCAGAACAGCAGAAAGTATCTTGTAGCTGTGAAACTTGGGAGTTCAAGACTCTTTCTACCCAAATGTCTTTCTTATCTCTCTCCACAGTGTCTTCTGATTTCAGATCTGAAGCCCCCATCCCAAATTCTGACTTGGGGTTTTCTTCTAGATGGATCTGGATTAATGCACTCTTTAACTCTGTTTATGAGAATCTTTACAATACAGAGGTTTTGTAGTTGCTTTGTCTTTTTGCGTTTGTTTTTTAATAAATTTATGTATATTACTGTTGTTCCTAAGTTTATTTCATTTCTTAGAAAGATTTTCAACCTCTATATTAGATAAATAGAATTTCTTTATGTTTCCTTCCAGTACTTCTATGCTTTTAAAATTTTTTCAGTCTCTCTAATTCAACAGAAAAATTTTAATGGTGTGAGATTAAAGATATAATATTAGTTTCCAGAAATATTGTTAGTTGTCACAATAATATTTGTGGAATCATCTGTTTCCTGTCACCTTTAATCAGAAAATTTCCACAGAAATATATATCTATTTCTTGATGTTTTAATAGGTTCCACTTAACTATTTATAAGTATTTGCTATAACTTTGAAGTAGTTTGGTTATCTGGTTTAACATATTTTCTTCATTTTCAAATAGTTGTCTGTTTTTTGGTCTGCTCTTTATTTTCGTATATTTGTTTTACCAGCTAAACATGAAAATAATTTGGAGATATTATTAAAATCAAATAGACTATGTCAATTAATTGAATGTACATAAAATACATATTTGAAATACTAGGTCCTCTTATTAAGGGACATAATTGGCCTCCCAATTATTCCAGTATTCTTTGTGCCCTTCTGTGAAGTTTTGTGGTTTTTGGCATACAGCTTTTGTTGATTTCTTATTAAATCTATTCCCAGGTATTTTGTACACTTTGCTGCATTGCTTACCTTACTTTTAATTTTTCTTATTTTTGGTTACAGACTGTTGAAATATAATATATTTTATATATCTTAGTGATGCTAGCTCATAAGGAGCAACAACAAACAGCATTATATTCAAAGGTATATAAGCTATAAATAAACTCCTCAAATACAGACAAATATATTTGCTGGACATGATATTTTCTATTCAAAAGCAGAAATAACATTTTTCAAAAATATGAAAGAACAAGATTAACTAAAATTTTTATTATTTTATTTTTAGAGGGCAGGGAGAAGCAGAGGGATTGAGAATCTTAAGCAGGTCCTATGCCCTAGCGTGGAGCACACCATAGAGCTGGATATTACAACCCCGAGATTATGGACCTGAACCAAAATCAGAGGGGGAGATGAACCATGAGAGACTATGGACTCTGAAAAACAATATGAGGGTTATGAAGGGTCGGGGATGAGGGTTGGGTGAGCCTGGTGGTGGGTATTATGGAGGGCATGTATTGCATGGAGCACTGGGTGTGGTGCATAAACAATTAATTCTGTTACATTGAAAAGAAATTAAATAAATAAAAAAAGAGAGACCAGTGCTTAGCCAACTGAGCCACCCAGATGACCCTAACTAGAATTATTTTAAATTAACTTTGGCTGTTTGACTACTTGGATTTCTTTTCTAATCTTGTTTATATATTTAGCGATCCAAATATATAGTTCCTATATATTTGCCTTTCTTTTTGGTTATCGTTAAAAAAATATTTTTTTTTATTTTTAGGGATTAAGACTAATTTTATATTCTTTTGTATTTTACCTTAATCCATCATTTAATTAACTTCTTTCTAAAATGTAGAAACAGCACTTTTGTATGCTGTTGAAGATGGGATGACTATAAGCAAGCAAGAGCAAGATTAAATGCAAAATTTACAACTTCCTATCAGCTCTTATATAAGGTATCTTTGACAGACCCTAGGTTATATTCAAGCAACTGAATATATTGTGAAACATTTTAAGGCACCTTTCCAAAATCTAGCCCTAATGCACTGCTTCTTTTATTATAAGGTGAAATATATCCATAATATGTTGATCACTTAAATCTTGGGATTTGAAACTCAGACCTGTGAAACATCATATCTCTGAAACAATAACTTATTATTTAATAAAGGCACTTATTTATTTTTGTTTACAGAAACGAATCAAAGCAAAAATTTACTTGATTACTCATAAGTTGGAAATATTTGTTGTGAATGTTTAACAAAGCTGAAGAAGATTGTCATTTTACATTTAAATCTTCATTTTGTGCATTTTGCAAATAAATTTTGTGAAATAAGGCAGAATAGCTAGTGAGCACCTTATCTTAAACATTTTGCTTATCAGAAAGGTATGCAATATAAAAATACTGAAATAAATGATTCAGGTGTGTCCATAAAGAACAAAATCTAATATCTGTCCAGTACTTCACAATCTGCAAACATGTATAAGAAGAACTTCACATTCAACAGCTTACCAGCTGGGTCTGCTTCTGCAGAGGTCACTTGCAGCTCAGTGGCAGTGAACCAGTCACTAAATTTCTATTACATGAACAGTGTGTCCTTGTGCCTCTCTCACAGGGATTTTGTGAAGATTAAATAACAACGTGCAAATGAACATTCTTTTTATAAAATACTATGCAAATGCCAATGATGATCATTCTACAAAACGTCATAATTCAAGCACTTTATTTTTAAATAATTTAAACACTAAGCAAAAGCCACTTAAACAGCTGTGTTTGTTTCTCAGCTGTCACCACCCCACATTTATAAAATTACATAAAATCAGAGAACTCTGGTTTACCACTGATAGGTAGCTGTATCAGGTAGGAAAAAAACAACTTGTTCGGGAAGTATTTGGTCTGTCCCTGTCTCTATTCAAACAGATCTTGGGTAATGAATTTTATAGTAGCATTTTATAGTAGCAGACTAATATATACTTTCACCAGGTTCTGAAACTAGTTTCTTAGTTTGACTTTTCTTTCATTTACCTGATTCCATTTTTGTTTGGATTTCCTGTTCCCCTGTCCATGGTTGTAGGACTGAATTTATTCCTTTCAAACTTCTTCCTCTTGGGATGAAAGAAAATAAGGCAATTAAAAATTTAGATTTCTATATACTCTTCAAATTTCATCTCCTTTTACATTTTTCTTGAACACTGTACTTCAGCAATACTCACCTTCTTATACAATTCCTCTGGAATATTAAGCACACAATTACCTCTGAAATTTTGTGCATCCTATATCCCTCTACCTTGGATGCTTATCCTCAGATATCTATTTGTCTGTTTCACTCTCTTTGGGTTTTTGTACAAGCATACCTATAGCAGTGAGGTCCACACTATTTGCAACCCCAACTTGTGGCAGATCTCTTTCCTTTGCTTTATTGTTAATTGTTTCATTACTACCTACATATATTTTTACTTATTTGTTTGTTGTCTATTCTCCTTTAGAACAATAACTCTAAGAGGGCTTTTTCTTTTCTTTTATCCTTTCCTTTTCTTTTCTTTTCTCTTTTCTTTTCTTTTCCTTTGCCTATTTCCTAGTCTGCTGTGCTTGGCACACAATATGTATTCAACAAATATTAATTGAATATTTCATACCATCCCAACAAGGACCTTTCTTTATTTAATTTTTTTAAAGATTTTATTTATTTATTTATTTGACAGAGAGAGATAACAAGTAGGCAGAGAGGCAGGCAGAGAGAGAGAGGAGGAAGCAGGCTCCCCTCAGGGAGAGAGCCCAATGCGGGGCTTGATTCCAGGACCCTGGGATCATGACCTGAGCCAAAGGCAGAGGCTTTAACCCTCTGAGCTACCCAGGTGCCCCTATTTAATTTTTTTAAATTCTAATTCCAGTATTGTTAACATACAGTGTTATATTAGTTTTAGGTGTACAATATACTAATTCAACAGTTCTATATTTAACTCTGTGTTCATCACATAAGTGTACTCTTTTTTTTAAGATTATTTATTTATTTATTTGACAGACAGAGATCACAAGCAGGCAGAGAGGCAGGCAGAGAGAGGGGGGAAAGCAGGTTTCCTGCTGAGCAGAGAGCCCGATGTGGGGCTTGATCCCAGGACCCTGGGATCATGACCTGAGCCGAAGGCAGAGGCTTTAACCCATTGAGTCACCCAGGCACCCACATAAGTGTACTCTTTAGTGTACCTTTTTTTATTATGTTCAGGTAGCCACTGTATAAGAAATCATTAGTGTTTGATGTTAACTTTCAAAGATTCATTAGTGACGTATAACACCCAGTGCACAGCACAAGATGTGCCTTCCTTAGTGTACTCTTTAACCCCCATCACTTACTTCATCCATTCACCCTCCTATGTCCCTCCAGTAAATATCACTTTATTTTCTAAGTTTAGTCTATTTCTTGGTCTGTCTCTATCTTATTTTTACCCTTTTTTTGTTTCCTAAATTCCACATATCAATGAAATCCATTTGTCTTTCTCTGACTGACTTATTTCACTTTGCATTAACATCTCGAACTCCAACCATGTTGTTGCAAGTGGCAAGATTTCATTATTTTTTATGTTCAAGAAGAATTTTTTTATTCCATTCCATTATACACACACACACACACTATATATATATATATATATATATATATATATATATATATATATGCTACATCTTTATCCACTCATCAACTGAAGGACACTTGGGTTGTTTCCATAATTTGGCTATTGTAAATAATGTTACAATAAACATAGGGTGCATGTATCCCTTTGAATTAGTATTTTTGCATTTATTTCATAAACACCCAGCAGAGCAGTTCCTGGATCAAAGGGTAGTTATATTTTTATCTTTTTGAGCAAATTCCATACTGTTTCCCCAGTGTCCAAACCAGTTCTCTCATTCTCACCAATAGCACATGAGGGTTTTTTGACCACATCTTTACCAACACTTGTGTTTTTTATTTTAGCCATTTGCACAGGTATGAAGTAATATCTCATTATAGTTTTGATTTGCATTTCTCTGATGATGAGTGATGTTGAACATTCTTTCATTTGTCTGCTGGCCTTTGGATATCTTCTTTGGACAAATGTCTATTCATGTCTTCTGCCCATTTTTTTGTTTTTTGGATGTTGAGTTTTATAAGTTCTTTATATATTTCGAATACTGACCTTTTATCAGATATGCCATTTGTAAATATAATCTCTCATTCAGTAGGTTGCCTGTTAGTTTTGTTGATTCCTTTGCTTTGTGGAAGCTTTTTATTTTGATGTAGTCTCAGTAGTTTATTTTTGCTTTTACTTTCCTTGCCTCAGGAGACATATCTAGAAAAATGTTGCTATAGCTGATGTCAGAGAAAGGTTGTCTTCAAGGATTTTTGTGGTTTCAGGTCTCACATTTAGATGCTTAACCCATTTGGGGTTCATGTTTTGTGTGAGGCATAAGAAAATGGTCCAGTTCCATCCTTTTACCCATAGCTGTCCAGTTTTCCCAGAACCATTTGTTGAACAGACTGTGTTTTTCTCATTGTATATTTTTTCCTCTGTCAAAAACTAATTGACCATATAACTGTGTTTATTTATCAGTTTTGGATTCTGTCCCCTTCATCTATGCCTATTTTGTGTCATTATCATACTGTTTTAATTACTACAGCTTTGTAATATAACTTGAAGCAAAGAACTTTCTTTGAATGTTTAATACATTGCTGTAACAAATCAAGACATCACTCCAGGGAGCATCCTAAGTGTCCATTGATAGATGAATGAATAAAGAAGATTTGTTACACACACACACACACACACACACACACAGAGGAATACTAGTCAGAAAAACAAAATAATGAGATATTGCCATTTGTGGCAATGGATAGACCTAGAGGGTGTTACGCTGAGTGACATAAGTCAGACAGAAGAAAACAAATACCTGATTTCACTTGTATGTGAATACCATATGATTTCACTTATATGTGAAATGTAAGTGATACCACATGATTCTATATACCATATGATTTCATTTATATATGAAATCTGAAAAACTAAACAAATGGGCAGACAAAAACAGAATAGACTCATAAATGCAGAGAACAAACTGATAGTTGTTCGGGGATAGGGGGATTGGCAAAACGGATGGAAAGGAGTGGGGGGTAGAGTCTTCTAGTCTTGGAATGAATAAGTCATGGGAATGAAAGGTACTGTGTGTGTGTGTGTGTGTGTGTGTGTGTGTGTGTGTGTATAAAATCAATAGTATTATAATAGCAATGTATGGTGACAAATGGTAGCCACACTTTGGTGAGCACAGCATCAAGTATAAACATGTTGAATCACTATAAGTACACCTGAAACTAATGTGACATTGTGTGTCAACTGTACTTCAATTAAAAAATCAATAAAATTAATGATTAAAAAATAAAATAAAGTTATGGCTCAGCTGGTGAAGGAAAAAAAAAGGAAGAAGAAGAAGAAGATCATTCCAGGAGAGACTGCAGTATTTTGAAGAAAACAAAGATTGAACAAGTTTAGGTTATAGTCGGAGACCTGCAGCACTACTTAGCCACCAGTCAGTTGGAAGGTGGCCAAAATGTCCACAAAAATAAGTTAGTAAAGGCCTTGAGTGTTAATATTGTGCTAGTAGTAATGACATTGAAAAAAAGTACAGATTACATGGGACAAGAGAAACAAGGGGTATATTAGTGAGTCAGAAAAAAACAAGGCTCTGTCCTTAGCCCCTAAATTAATATTACATGGGTTCACTGGTAGGAAAAAAAAGATAGTGATGTAAGAAGCTTGTACATCTACTATGGTTTACTTTCTATAAGGTTATAAACTACAGTTTTCATTCCTGAGGGTATAATAATAATAAATGACTCTCAACAAATTCTATTGGTATCTTCATTAAACTACTCCAAGCCACCTTAAACATGAGACATTGAGATTATCTGAAATAAAATGAACCTCTGACTGGTAAGAGTCAAGGTCCTACTGCCAAATGTTCACTTTCAGGTAGGATGCCATATTGTAAGAATTCAGTCTGTGTGAGTCCAAGAGTCCAAGTACCCCTGCAATACAATAACCTCTCTCTCTGTTAACACTATTACCTGTAACATTATTTGGTTGCAAACATCCCGTTTTCCATTTGTTCCAAATGCAAAGGGCAGTTGTGTCAATGGCCCACAGAGGGAATCCTTGAAGCTACCTTACTTACAAAGAAAGTAAACATGCTAATTCTGCTTCCCACATTTCCCTCCACAGACTGAACTTTGGAACCAGGATTCAAGGGATGCTGTGGGGAATATTTACGCTGTTTTGAAGAGACAGAAGCTTGGCTTAACCATTGAACATAAATATGCCATAGACAAGAGAGTTGAGTGACAGCTGTTTTTTTTTGTTGCTTCTTGGATAGTGCTTTTAGTTCACCTAAGTTGAGTAGCTGCAAACTGGGGTCCTTGTTTCAATTTGTTCTAAAGTAGCTCAACATAGTTTTCTCTAGTTATGTCATTACTTTTATCTCTTGCTCGAGTTAGTATTAAAAAACAAAATTACATCAAGGTATCAGACAGATGAATTCTATCTATGTTGGGCTGATTTTGCTTCTTCTTTTGTATTTGTCATGCTGAATTGTGCAGGTACCCACCTAATACTAGTAGATGACAACAAACAACATTTTTGTAGATCTTTATAATTTGCGAAGTAGCATTTTATAAGCTTTCTTATACCTAACCTTTGCAATGACTATTGAGGTAGGTACTTGTCTCATTTTGCAGATGATAAAAATCAGAGGTTAAGTAATTTGCCCAAATTATGTATTGGGCATATTATAAATGGCAAAGAATATTTAAACGTATATTTTATGACTCAACATCAATGGTATCACATTAAAGAGATGACTTTCTGATCCGTTAAATGTCTATATAACAGAAGAAAAAGTAAGTGCATTTGTGTTGCATTCACTGCTTCTCCATTTTAGAGTAACAGATTTCTAGCTAAACAAGGATAACTCTTGGTAGTGTGCATATGAAACTCAGTTTCATAGACAATTACTAACAGAAAAAGGATCTTTTGTTTATGATAATACCATTTGCATTTACCCTATCAATACAGTCATCAAATACCAATAAGTATTTACTGGAGAAGAGAAAGGAAGCATCAGTTTGCTAATAAAAAAAGAAAAAAAAAAACAACTATTTTCACCAAAGATGGATGCAAATAAGTCTAACTTTGGACACATAGAGTACAAATTTTTAATCTAACACAGAATCTTGGAACTAGCTTTCTTTTCTTTAAAAGAACTAGTGTTGTTAAAAAAAATAACTAGTGTTGTAAATATTTTAAAGTTGCGTTCATTTTGTTCCATAAAGTTATTGACTCCTGTATCAGTCCAACTAACCCAGACATCTTAAATTTCCTCAGACATTTTTTTCTGTTTTACAATTTAGTAAAGTAAATATTTCAATTTCACTAACTTAAAGCAAAACCACTAGGAAGAAAATCTATATGAATAAAAATTTCGGAAACATGTTAGACTTTAAAAAATACTTTGAACAAGAAGCATTTTCAAACAAATTCTTTACCAATGTTATTCCCAAATCTTAAATTTGCTCTCTGTTTATAGCTTTAGATTTATGAGTTGAAATATTTAGGGTTTTGAGCCATAATCCAAATTTTAAAAAGGGTTACATTAATTATGATCTAATGCAATTCATCCATTTATCTGCAATGTTGGTTACCTTTCAATATGTCACTCAATTTAAATAGAATCTTTTTCTTTTTTCACTATTTTTCCCAATGACTAGTTTCTCAGCAATGTAGTGCTTCCAATTTTTCAAAACTTCCATCTTAATATACTATTAATGTCAAATGAATGCAGAACAGAAATTGTTATAGTAATAGCCTTTAAAACTACATGAAGAAAATATGTTCTGTGTGAATAAACTTTAAAAATTATTTTTATCCATGAAATCTGTAGGAATACCAGGTACCTATTTTGACAAATATAAGTTTGATTCACACTTAACTCCTCCACTCTGGTTTAAATGTCACTTTTAACTTGTTCAACATTGCTCAACTAACATGAATAAAACATTTTATATTATATAATAATCAAATGTCTGTTTTGTCAGGTAACCTTAAACATTCTCTTAAACTTTTCACATGACCAGTATCAATTCAGAATTGATATCAACACTGTAAATGATTACTTTATCTATTCTCATTAATAGGTTTTTATCACCTATAATGACATGTCAGTAGTTACTTTAAAATACATCACCTTTTTTATTAAATACATATAAAAACAGACAAAAGAAGAGCTATAATAATAATAATAATAATAATAATAGTAATGCTTTAACTTTGACAGTGATTTAATATCCATTATATCTTTTGACCTTCCCTATAATCTGGAATTAAAGAAGGAGAGGTTATTATCCCTCTTTTATAGAGAAGGAAACCAAGACTCATAAAGTTTAAGTGACACTTTCAAGGTCTCGTTGCTAATATGTGGAAGAGCACTCATGGAGGTCAGTGCTAGAATTAGAATTCTAAGGTCAGTGTTTTTTCTATTCTACAAAACAGCAACACTGCTTTAATACAACTTTGAACTTTAATAAAGAACAAATATTTTATTTTTGCTATATATAAGGAGCAAAAAGCAGCTTTTTCACTGGAGCTGTGAAATGAAATTAATTTCCTTTGTGCATTTTGATGGTGATTATAGTGTATATTTTATTTATGAGGTTAAAAAAATAAATTTAGGTGCTAAAAGTCCTGAAAATAAATACCAAATAATATTGAAAGAGAATATAAAAGAAGTCATGACATTCTGGCATTTTTTTCTGTTTTTGAACTAAATTTTAAAAGATGAAAATTATCCAGATGGTTTTGGTGCATGAAAAGTGTCTTGAAATAATGTCTATTTTAAATCCTTAAATTAGATTAGATTTTTAAATTAAATTAGGCTTAGATTTTTATGGTATACTCAATTATTAAGGGAGGTAGTACATAATACAAGACTCAATATGTTTATTCTTAAACCAATAAACACTGATTATTTTCTAGACTAATAAAATTTTTGAAATTTATTCTTTACGTGGTGTATAAAACACAAATGTTCAACAATTTTTGGTACTTGGCTTCAACACTAGCTATCTGAACTTAGTAATCACTTGCTCTGAAAATCATTTCCACAAACTTCTGAAGAGGGTTGCTGTAATTTTAGTAAAACACTCATTGCCATCACCAGGCTAGCATGTATCTTCATCCTTAGAATCTATTAAAAAGTATTAAACCAAAAGTCCAATATCAAAATGTACCATTTATCTGTAAGATTTTAGTTAACCTGCAATAAAATAGGGGAAAACCATACATTTGTGCCAAATTTAAATCATTTTAATTATTGAAATAAAAGTTATCAGCAAAAGCCACTAACCCAATTTAGAAAAGTATATTAGTTATCTTTTGCTACAAATCAAAAGGTAATTACTATTACCTAAAACAATTTCTGAGGGTCTAAAATCCATGTGTGGCCCACCTGAGTGGTTTGGGCTAAAAGTCTCTCATGTAGTTTCACCACAGCTGAGGTGGCATTATCTGATGGCTTGACTGGGGCTGGAGGAGCTGCTTCCAAGATGGCTCACCCACATGCCTGGGAAAAAAAAAAAAAAAAGTTTTCTATTTAAGGCATTGATTTATTTCTGAGACTGACAATTTAAATATTTAGACTAACCTAGATTGCTGGAGAGCCTTAAGAACACTTCATTCATTAATATGTTTCTCTTCTGCAATTCTAAAAATATGAAATAATCTATACACTATAATTTACATTTTAAGCAGTGTTTTAAAAAATACCCTATTAGTATTTAATGTGTTAAATGATTATACCTTTATAGCAGGAGAAATGTGTAAGATATTAAAATTTCAATTATTTAAATTGATACAGATCATATATTCTCAACTAGAATGTTGGCATATGACCTTCTTTTATATTAGTCTTCTTTACTATAATGGATGACTTTGACCTTTCAGACTATGAAAGAGGGGCTCCCTACTGCTACATTATGGAGAGTCATCTTACATTTTTGAAAATGTTCCTTCTGATTTCATTAAAATTAAGGTCATTTTGAGAACAAAATACCTCCTACTAGAGGTATTCATTTATGGAGCTCCAGTATGCTGGAGATTGTAATCAGGTTGCAGCAAAGAATCTCCCAGACTTTGAAAACATTATAGTTCTGATAGAAAAAAGAAACAAAAACAGAACAAACAAACAAACAAACAAAAAAACCAAAAAACAAAAAACACCCAGATAAAAGAGGGTAAGAAGGCTTCCATCTTGGACAAGACAGTAAATAATAACTTTAAATGTATTAGGTATTTGGAATCTGCATTTTCTTATGCATTAGAAAATATATGCTCAGAATAAGATAATTTATAAGCAACATATTAGAGTTGTACTTACTCCAAAGAAAAAACAAATCCATTTCTTCACTTTAGTAAACTGTCGTTACCATATATGAGCACTTACTATAAGGACACACAATACACCAGAGAAGTAGTTGTTGATATCATTACATTCATTTTGTTCACAAGAAAACTAAATCTCAGGGACATCTGGGTGGCTCAGTCTGTTAGGCATCTGCCTTCAGCTCAGGTCATGATCCCCGGGTCCTAGGATCAAGTCCCACATTGTCTCCTTTCTCAATGGGGAGACTGTTTCTCCCTCTGCCTGACACTCCCCACTATATGTGCTCTCTTGCTCTCTCTCTATCAAAGAAATAAATAAAACCTTTTAAAAAAGAAAAGAAGAGAAAAGAAAAGAAAAGAAGAGAAAAGAAAAAAGTAAAAAAGCTAAAGCTCAGCAGGACCAACTAATTTGCTCAAGTAAAACCTGATCTTGGGCTTCACAGTAAGGATGTTTAATTGCAATGTAAGTGTTCTTACTACTGTTTTTTTAAAAACAGTATTCTAGGGGCACCTGGGTGGCTCAGTGGTTAAAGCCTCTGCCTTCAGCTCAGGTCATGATCCCAGGTTCCTGGGATTGTGCCCTGCATCAGGCTCTCTGCTCAGCAGGGAGCCTGCTTCCTTTCATCTCTCTGCCCCCCTCTCTGCCTACTTGTGGTCTCTGTCTGTCAAATAAATAAATAAAACCTTTAAAAAATAATATTCTAACACTGCCTATTTATCAATATTTAAATAGAACTATAATCTGCATATTCATTTTTACTTGTATATGCAAAAACTATGTTGAACATATTTGACCTAATTTGATACTGTTTGTTCTTCTTTTGATTATTATTACAGAAAATGTAAATATAACAAAATGTGCAGTTGTCTTTTTTCTACAATAGTGCACTTTATGAACATATTATAGATAATTATGACTGGTGAAATGTTATTTAAAATAGTTAAAGGTGACAAATAATTCAGACCCTTGTCCAAAAATTGGTGTGGAGTAATATAGGAAAGATACAGTGACATCATGAAGTAAGTTAGGATGGTGACATATGGACTGGAACAAAGCCAGATAACCACCACACACTCCAATATGATTGATTGAAGGTGACAGTCATTACATAGCTTGGGGATTGAAGAGGGGAGGATACAACAGCTTCTGGGGATTGAACCATTTCCATTTCAACCAGTTCCCTCTTTCAAAAACTTAGTGAGAATCTGACAGACAATGATTTCTATATAGTTGTATTTATGTACATACACACAATGTATAAGGATAAACACATTCAAATGTTGAAAGGAAAGGTATTGAAATAAGCAATCATTAAAACACTGTGAGTCCTCTGGCTAATTACTCTCCTTGGTGAACATTCAGATACACTTCACTATGCAATTAAAATTAACAACGAAAATTTCTCTCTTGGAAAGAACATGGGATGTAGTAATAGTAAAGCTGGTTGACTGCTTGGCATGCATGCACATTGATTCTTCTGTAAAACCAAAAGGATCACATCAAATATACTATATCATGTAACTACAAAATGGGATCCAATTAGACCAACTGAATCTAGATACAGCTGTTAACCAATATTACCTTGGATGCAATTTCAGATTCCTTGCGTCTAAAATGGAAATAATTGTTGTTCATCTTCCACAGGGCATGTATAAGTTTAAATGAGACAATATGTTATACACTGAACACATGGCTGGCCTATAGTAAGTATTCAATAAACATCAAAAAATGTTATAGTAATTTTGTGATTACCACTGTAAAGAACCAAAACAAATAAACAAACAAAAACAAACCCCAAAACAATAATTATCCTTAGGTATATTTGGAAAATTTTAACCAAGGAGAAAAAATATGAAAAGAAGGTTAACACCTTATTTTTGACCAGTATTGTCATTTATACTAAGGTCATTAGTATTTACACACTGTCTAGAACATGTGCCAAAATCCAAATCATATTAATAGATATATGCATATTTAATTAATAAATAGATATGTATTAATATTGCTGAGCCTTTATAAAAGCTATTAAACAATGCAGCTAATTTTCAAGAATAATCAGTCAAGGGGCACCTGGGTGGCTCACTCGGTTAAGTGTCTGCCTTCAGCTCAGGTCATCATCTGAGGGTCCTGGGATTGGGCCCTGCATTGGTCTCCCTGCTTAGGCAGAGCCTGCTTCTCCCTTTCCTTCTTCCCCTGCTTATGCTCTCTCCCTCTCTCTCACTTTCTGTCAAATAAATAAATAAATAAAATTTAAAAAAAAGAATAATCAGTCAAAAAACATCAAGGGTTTTCATAAAGAGTTTAGTTCATTTGTTTGCAAAAAAAAAAAAAAGAAAAGATGAAATGTATCTCCTTCAAAAATTCAAATACAGTTCCAAAGAGCATCTAAATATGGAGAAGCTTATCTTACCTGAACTTTCGAACCTGTTGAAAAATTCCTCCTGAGAATCTTTGTTTCTCTATTTCTCAATCTTTGAAATATTGGTACTTGCAGTCCTCGTTTTCTTTCATTTTATTTCATCAAGGATTGCATACTTCATTTTCCTCTTATACAAACTTCAAATATATCTGCTATTTATTCTTCAATAGCATGGCTCATCTCCTTAACTATAGTGACAGTAAGCCTGCAGAATTGCTGAAGATATATGCCCTATTTCAAAACAAAATGAGCTCTTCACCCGTAAGCCCCTGATTATATCTCTCCTGATTTAAAAAAAAATTTTTTTTTCTCTTATCCACTTTAATGAAGTACATTTGCCCTTGGAATACCTTTTTACCTTTTTTCATTACCTTTTTTTTTCTTTTTTTAAGATTTTATTTATTTGGCAGACAGAGATCACAAGTAGGCAAGAGAGTCAGGCAGGGAGAGAGAGGAGGAAGCAGGCTCCCCGCTGAGCAGAGAGCCTGATGGGACTCGATCCCAGGACCCTGGGGTCATGACCTCAGCTGAAAGCAGAGGCCTTAACCCACTGAGCCACCCAGGGCCCCCCTTTTTTTCATTACCTTTACTACATATGAAATATGGTAGTTGGAATCTAAATTGACTAAGGAAACTTAAAATACAGCAGGTGGAAAAATAATTATGTTATTAAATCACTTTATCAATTTGTTTCATAAAAGTTCTGTCCCTTCAACTTTCCTTAAAATTGTTCAGTGATTATTGGGGAGGCAGAAAACAGAGGTTGGTGGAAGGAATTAATAGCCTTTTAAACACATGCTAAAACCTTACTTACTGTATATTTGAATCAAATGGAAAAGTTTCTAAATGAAGGGACTGATTCTGCTGTCTACCTGAGTGGGCAGGTGGACCCTTCTCTCCCATGTTTATAGATCTGCCTGCTCAATTGAAAATGCCTATCTTCTCTGATTGAAAAAAATAAAATACAAGACAGAAAACACCATTTATACCAGTAGGTGAGACCAATGCAATTAGTCCTATTCTGTTATAAAATAGCTTAATAAATTGAGTCTCTATCTGTGTTTCTAACATTGTGCTCACACATTTTCAATGAGAGGACTAAGCTAGAAAATGACACAATCTGTGTGACCTTAAATAAGTTATTTAACTTTTTTGAAAGTTGTTATCTTCAGTATTGTATGGGTTTTTCTTTGTCCCCAATTTGAGATTATAAAATAAAAACCTGGGTATATTCATTATAAGTGAAATAAGTATGGTTGAGTTTAATTTTTCATCTTTGAATAAATAGCATAAAATTCATCAATTAAAATGTATTAAGATGCTTTAATAATAAGCATCCCGCTCATTTAGCTGTTAGCTCTGTTACTAAAATACTCTCCCTATAGCTGTAGGGATTTTTAAAACGATTTATTTATTTATTTTATTTGAGAGAGAGAGTGAGAGGG